>BGPR01023462.1:1133-24202 GCA_013235015.1 Araneus ventricosus | reverse complement strand
TTGAGATTTATGTATTTTATACTGCGATTTATACACTGGTGTGCAAAAATTAACTACCATTTTGTAAAATGCGAGAAATTTGCAATTATTAAGAAAACTACGGTTCGAAATCAGTTCTAGAAAATTGTGTGACATTTAATCGAGTATCATACACATATTAAAGAGAAGATTCGACCGCGAGGGCAATTAGGAAGGCGACCAGAAAGTGATAAAGACTGAAAGGGATTTCGACTCATCCCGTTTCTCAGAAAGCAGATACCGAGATGAAAATTTTTTGATTCTTTAAAAAACCTTTATATCTTTCCGAATATTTGTGCTCTGAAACTGATTTCAAACCACAGTTTTCGTATTAATTGCAAATTCCTCACATTTTACGAAATGGTCCTTAATTTTTGCACACCACTGTATTATTAATATACGTATAAAGACGCGTATGATCTTCCTACAAGTTCTATGGTGGTGAAAAGAAAACATATTACTGCTTTGAATTCTTGGCACACTTATTTCACTGCTACCCAATAGACTTTCGAACTTGCTCGACTCGCACGTTCCACACAAAATTGGTGAAACGCATATCTGCAAACTTTTTTATCATTATAATCTCTTGTGTTTTGTAGTCACCGCCATTACCACTTTACATTCGAATACCCTTAATTAATCTACTGTGTACTCCCAGGGTTACGCGGAACACAGGTTGGGAGCTTCTTTACTAAATATTTATTTAAGGTATAATATTTTCTTAAGAAAACTGAAATCTGGTTCCTTTTAGTATTGATTTCCAATATTTAAATTTTCTTAAAGAGGAAGGAATATTGTGTGATGTAATTCCAGTGGATGTAAAATTTATTCAAAAGTATGAATTAATGAAAGCTTTGAGAATATGATTCTTCATTAGATTTCTAGGAAAATGAGTAACTTCATGAGATTTTTCTAATAACTTTAATTTTCCTTTTTCCAGTTGAATTCTGTTATCGAATTTCCCATTCTTATTAAGATGAATATCAACCATATTCGATTAAACATTAGTTCGTGAAATTTCAAATTACTTTAAAGTTGCTTACCTGCATCTCCAGAGTAATCATTGATGTGGATGGCGTAACTGCTTGACAAGTAAAAGTTCTGGTAAATTGCGAAACCTTTTTCTCCATTCTCGGCTCGCATATCGAAACGTATTTTGCATCCTTTTTCACACAAAACACGTATGTTCTCATTACCTGGTAGGGGCAAAAAATTTTTACAAATCAAGCTGAAAACCAAATTTTCGGAAAATTTATATAATGCGCTTTTGAATAAATTTTAAAATGGGTGCAAAATTACACACCTAACCAAAACTCTTGTGTTATGTTCCCGAAACCATTCTTATAGCTTTCCCAGTTTTTATAGAAATCTTGCTGAACAGGAAATTCTCCTCTTCTTTGGATCACCTAGAAAATGAAATTTATTTATCTTTTATCTTGAGTCAATATTTAATTTCTTTCTTCATTAAATACAAATTATGTTCTAACAGAATACTTTCTTTTCTGCACGGTCTTGTAAAATGCTACATCATAAGGATTTCGTAAAGAATTTCTCTAATCTGTTTATCTTCTAATTGACACTATAGATAATTTTAATCCCTTGTTTTATAGCACAGTTATACCGCGAAGTCACGCAATAGAAATGCAGATGAAAAGTATGTTTGTCGAAACTAACACTGTTTATAGATCAGTGTAAATTTTATTCGTTTATAAGGAATAGGAAGAATTTCCTTAATTCCTTCTTGGTCGGATTTTTTTTTCGAATTTCCGATCAAAGAAAGGCATTTTTTTTTGTACTAAATACAGAATTATTATTTTTCCATTCAAGGAGAGAAATCTCATCGCGAAAACTTGAAGAATGTAGAACTATTTGCGCCATTTCTTAGCAATATTCAGTAATAAAAAAAACAATCGCGGGATATCATGTGACTTGTAAGCAGCGACGAATTAACTTTCAACGATGCAATTTTTCTCTTCGTCGCATGGCATTGGACACCGACTGTACAGGCACAAAAAAACTGAACCTATGACATGTGACACCGACTAAGAAAGATTTCGTAGCGTGATGTTGTTTTAAAATTGATTCTTCCGTCTTCTTTGCGCCTGGCTAGATTGCATCAGCCTTTGCATTCTGTGGGCCTAGCTATTTTCACATCAATCTATTTTCAGACAAATTCCAGCCTGAAATTGTTAACATGTTAATAAAAGCAAAACTTAAAATTCTGCTTTGAATTTAATGTTCAAAGAAAGGACATTTTTAGTAATAACTTTAAAACTGCCAAATACATGTGACTAAAAGATTTGAAGCAACATTAAAATTGGTTTCATATTTCATAACAACAGTAAAACTAAGTGTATTTAAAATTAAGTAGGAAACATTGATTAAAATTACAGAAAAAATTAGACACAATTAAAATTGTTATTATTTGAGATCTATTTTTTAAATGTTTAAGTTGTGTAAAAATGGTTTTGTGTGTAATGCTCCGAATTCTTTTGTATTCATTAATAATCCAAAGGAGATTTTTAAAGCCTCTATGTTACTTAGCATTAATTACCCATGAAGTAACGATGAACAAATATTGGGAGTTCTAGGCCGGGCCATCTGCCCTTTAGAACGTTGAATTTGATGCATAACGATTTTTGCATCTCGCACTTTACCGAAACTCTACTAGACTAAAATCATTATAATGTTAAAAGTTGTTTCGATGGAAAATATGGGATGAAGGATTTGACTTTCACGCACATCGATGAAAAATAGTTTATGTTAAAATAAAAATATTACATCGATCGGATTTATTTCAATGTGAATGAAAGCTAAGTATATCTTTAAAGACTAAGCAACTCTTAAAATTTATTCAAAGCCTGCCAAACTGGATTATGTTATTCTCCAGCGTCTATTGTCTTCACGCTTTTTAACACTTTCTCAATTTAGCCTAAACCTTTCGCCAAACTTGAAGTTCGCGTCTGCTAATTTGGAGGATGTGAGCTGAAATTGCTGCTATCTTATTGCAGTGAGATTTCAACAAATCGCTAACGATATTTTGCCATTAACTTTCAAATCTTGATTATCTGGCAAGATTATCAACATTCTCTATTACATTCTCTATAACAATTTCGGTTTGCTCGATTGAAAATTGGCCTTAGTTTCTGAATTTCGCATTTTCATAATGTGCCTGAAAAGGAAAGTATTCGAAGCAGGAGAGATAATAAGGTCCGAGAGGACTTCGGATATTTTAATTCGGGGCACTGTCGTATCTCTAGTTTATGATATCAATCGCTAGTAAGGAAACTCCACAGGTAGTTAAAAACACAGTATATCTTATGTCTCAATGAATTAAGGAAGAAATTTATGTGTCTCAGCAGAACTCTCTTTGTATAGGTGGTTTTGAGATTTTATCAACCGATTGTATTAAACAAGCAGTCAGTTTCAGGACACCATTTAAGGTCTGTGATACCTTTTCACCTTCATGGGATTAAAATGCTGTTGAAATCACTGATTAGGTAGAAATCTAGAAGTCACGAGTGGAGTCTTGCAAAAATACAGGGTTGATAAACTATCGGCAGGTTGATAAGAACACAGAAATAAGAATTCTTTGCGGGAAGTAAAATTCTTATGGCTTAGCATACAATGCCTGCTCATATGCAAAAGTGTATATCACTCCTGAAGCCCTTACCCTTCTCACATCGAGCGAGGCGGTCTTGATATTTCGCCTTAACATCGACAAAAACAGGTCTGAGGCGGTTGGCTTCTTTTGAGGGGAGATGAGGTTCTGTGAGAAGCGCGGTAATGGGTCCAAGTATCCTTGTCAGTGGGGTCAGCCCATATCAGTGAGTCATAAGGCAAGGTTATTTCCTTGAGTAGCAGGGGGTGGGTTGATATGGTAAATGACCACCGAGAGCGGGAGAGTCCAATTCATGTCGCTGCCTCCCTAAAAGTGCTGGTTTTAAAGGGAATAGCAGAAAAAACCTCATCGACATAAAAGAGTTAAAGTGTCTGCAACCTTCTTAAGAGAAAAGTTGAAATATAACATTCACTATAACTAAAATTACCGTCCATCCTCCACCATCAGTCTCCATATCGCAATAGATTTTCAATGGTTTTCCAGTTGTGGAATGTTCCTTCGGCCATATTGTGTAGACTCCGCTCTTATTGTGTCCGCTTGCTAAAACTTCAGAGCAATCTCTGAGATTCTCATCCAGCACAATGGGTTTGGAACCTGAAAAAAGTATTCCAAATCTTAAATAAATTAAGGAACTCTACTCGAAGCCGAGCTAGAAGGATAGAATATGGAATAAATTTATGACTTGAGATGTAGAACTTTATAACGTTTTCTACCAAATCCTCTTATAGGTTGACTGTTTGTTTTCCTGCATGTGAAAACCACAACTCAAAACTGTAAATTGCTAGATTGATGAAATTTACCACAATCCTTTATCGCTACAATTGTAAATCTGCATGATATTTTGGACCATATCTGATGCGTACTCTCTCCATATAAAATAGAAGCAGAATAAAGTAATTGCAGGTCCGCTTTAAAATACAACATAAAAACTTTATTTTCCTCAGAACGTAGTTTACGTACTTCAAAAACGCCATACTGCATCAAAACTGAATTCATACAAAATTTTGCTGCCAGATGAAACTTACAGCTATAGCACAATTTAAGATTAAAACATATATAGATCAATAGCGCTTTAAAATAAATATAGAAATACAAGCTATAATCATACAAATTGAAAATAGATATGGAACTCTGAACTAATACGATGTTAATTTAGCTCTAAAATTCTAAAAAAAATAAAGGTATTCAAGCTCTAATATCCTCCTCGGTGTTTTTGCTATAATGATTGAAAAACGTTCGGGGAAAAAAGGAGAGACGAATGGAACAATCTCGTCCATCTTTCCGAGAGCACATGACAATATCCATGTATTGGTTGACTGTTTGTCAAGTCTGATATGTGGCAAGCTATGTGAAGGAAAAACTTACTTAAAGGAAAATTCTTAACGTTATATAAATGGAATCAAAATTGTATGTCTGTATCAAATTTCTAACCGAATCGTTAAAAAGAAAGAGTTCCAAAAACTCATTCTGCATCTCTTCATTATAATATGAAGTTTCACGCAAACTGTAAGTATACGTGAAATTCTTGCAGAAAACACTCCAGCTGGTTTATGTAAACATTTATACTGTGAGTGTAAAATGCAAGTTGATGATTTTATGAAATTTTCATTTTTTCTATTATTGTTGTGATATAATTGTGCATGATGGCGTATGTTTTGATATATTTAATTGAAAAATCAAGATTATTGCAATGTCTTCATGTTTAATTGAATGTGGAAAATTTCAGAGCTTTCTCAAATGGAAATTGGGCAGAAATTTCCTTTGCTATAAATGACCCACCCCCGATGAAAAGTAGGAAAATTCATCTCTGCAATCCGCAAGACGAAGGTAGTTCCTGATGTCCGGAAACATAAAGAAAAAAAATTGCACGTCACATTCGCCATTTCCTAACTACTTCACAAAGGTTGAAGCCATGAGTATGAAAGAGGCGGGAAGAGAAGGTGACATATTAGGACTCTCCACCAAGTTAAAAATCAGTCGAATTTGGCGACTGATAATCACTTCCCATCCCCTGAATTCTAAGCAAATGCAGATATAGAATAAAACAATTCATTCAAAAGTTGTTCGTTATGACGTGGCAGTAATTGCCCGAATTTAAGTGCGTTTCTACTTTCATCCCCTACTTTCTAATACTACTTTTTTTCTTTTACCCCACTTGCGTAAGAGAGATATGAGAAACTAACAGTCCTCAACTTTTTCAGCCCATTTGAGATGAATGACCCATCTACGAAATCTGCGATGGTTTCAAGATCCGTGAAACATATCACTCACATTTCAAATCCAATCAAAAGAATTCAGAAATTTCCTCGAAGTAGTGTTATCAGAACCACTGCAATAACCAATGCTTTCTGTTTTAATAAACTACCTATTTCTTGAAAATTTTTGCTTTATCTGAATTCGATCGCAACAGGTGTTTAAAAAATTACAGACTGGAATACAGTGATATAATTTCCTGCCTCTTGATATGAGAACCAATGCATTATATTAGAGAAGATTGCTTCTGAAAATTTAAAAAATAAAAATGCAAGATTTTTCTCTTTTACATTAAACTAAAATCTAAACAGTTATCCGTTTTGGCAAATACATTAAGTGAATTTGTCTAATCCGAAAGTTTTTCATCTGATTTCGTCAGAAATTTGAATTTTCCTCTGTTCCCTTGAGCTTGCTATTAACATAACCATTAACTATAATATACAATTTGAGTTCGTATTCATTCACTCGAAATCAAAACTAAAAATTTAAATCAGTTCTGATTAATTTTCTTTCGTAGAAATTTTTTTGGTGAAATGTATTAATTTTATAGAACTTAATTTTCTCTACAAATTTCTTGCTGCCCAATGCATTCCATCACAAAAGTAATTGCTCACTTTTTAAAGACAGAACACGATAAGTATGAACCGTAAGATTCGTTTTAAAGTTTTGTTTTTCAGTTGCGGTATTCAAAGATATTTCTACTGTTATTGATTAAAATTACTTAAAAATTATTTATTTAAATCATTATTCTAAAAATTGCTAACAATTTCTATTTGAATTATTATCTCTTTATTTATTAAAATTACTTACCATTTTTATATGCTATTAATTAAAAATGATATTTATTAAAATTATATCTTTATTGACACTTTTAATTAAATGTAATGTTCTCTCGTTTTACTCATTGTTAAGTCGAGTTTTTCAGCTATCAAATGTTTGGATAAATCGAATTTTTCCTGTCGTCCCGTGAGATTCGTATTAACAAAGTTCACTGTGCTTTAATGAATACCTATTTAATTCCAATATCAAGGAAATGAAGTTTATACTTACATGTTGGGAAGTTTTCTCTTACATCGGAAACGAGCTTCTTTGAGATTTCAATGTAAGCCAAGGACTTTTCACTACCGCACTCTGACTGATCTGTAGAGTTTAAATCCTGTTCTGAAAATAGAAATGAATTAAGCCAGAATAGAAAAGAATAATGAAAATATAGCTCTCTCATAAAGTATACCTCTGCATTTCATTGTGTGTTCATCTTATACTTTCAAAACCCAATTCTTGTTTCGAATGTGGACACATTTGCTCTAGATAGTTAAAAAGATTTCATAACATTTATATCCATTCATTTTTTGAGGATTAATTTACCTACCTTACCTCAGAGCAAATGGACACTCCCTTCCCACTTCACGCGCATGCGGACTGACGAGAAGAACAGAGCCTCGTGTTAGCCGACGGTCTAATGTAACTATGTTTTCGAAACAGGAACAACGGATGGTGATTCTCGTGTACAACTATGGTGGTGTTTTCCAAACGCACACCGTCCCCCTCAGCTGACCGTCAGTGCGCAGTATTACTGTTCATTTTTGGAACACAACCTGCGACTAGCTTTGAGAAAGAAGCGGCGGCACTTTCTGCAGAATCCAACCTTCATTTTGAAGGGCAATGCTCGACCGCATGCAGCGAAAGCTGTATCTTATTTGTTCGATGGATGGGGCTGGGAAGTGCTGTAGCATCATACATTACTCCCCGGACTTGAGCCCTTGTGACTTTGACTTGATTGCTAAGACGAAGGAACCACTTCGTGGCATTCGCTTCAGAACTGTTCCAAAGATTCTTCAGGTAGTAGACCACTCCATTCGAACTATCAACACAACAGGCGCTGCTGAAGGTATCCTACAACTTCCACATCGCTGGCAACAAGTTGTACACAATGCTGGTGACTACATTGAAGGACAGTAAAACTTGGTAACATGTATCTCTTTTGTATCGTTTGTAAATAAATAGTTGCCACTATTAAAGTTCCAACCCTCGTAAATAGTGTACGGTCGACTTTGTGACTATGTTAATATTATAATTATTTTATATGAGTTCTAACCTTACTAATAATTAAAATATAAATAGTGTACGGTATATTATATATTATAAATTAAAATTGCTTGGCCAAATTTAATAAAGTTCACAGTTACCAAATACCTAATAGGACATGCAGAAATGCGTAGGTTTGATGCGCTGATGGCAACATTGAATGTTTTTGAGAACCCTGAAAGAAGTCTTTGACTTCGTGACTATGTTAATATTATAATTATTTTATATTAGTTCTTTTCATAAAACACTCATAATGATTCCGAGCAATCAAGAAAGAAAAATTAAGAAATATGACAGACTGTACACTCCTCAAGGTACGAAAATATTGTGGGCTAGGAAAGTATAAATTCGCCCCATATAGCTAAACGAATCATAAATTATAAACATTTTTGGACAAAATATAATAAAAAAGTTCTCCTTTGTTTAACTTCATTGTAAGCAATTATCGAGAGATATGAATATAAGTTTCCGCTTTCACAATAATTATCGCTTCCATGCAAATCAGAGGTTAAGGGAAAGTCCCGGTTCTGGAATTTACCAACGGGTAAATAAAGCATAACTTTCATTTAGAGAAATCACAAGAACATAGAGTACATTTACCTACGTGCTTTCAAGGCTATTGAGTCCGATTCAGAAGGGAGAGGACTTAAGGAGGAAAGAAGGAACACTATCCGGTGTTTATTCGATCAGGCACACAGACACCAAAAAGAAGAGAATGGTACTTCGGATTATGTTAATAAAAACCTCGATGTGTAGGTGCTTCTCTTTTCGCTGTAGCAATGGCGGGGAAGAAAAATGTAGTAATATCAAGTATTGTTAGATTCGTGCCAGGTGAGTCAAAGGGCGGATATAAAAATAACAGAAGAGTTGAACTGCAGGCCGAGGAGGTCATCTTCGAAAAGTAATATTGAATTTTATGAAAATTGAATACCCTGGATACTCATGCATACTTATAAGTTAAATACATAATTTAAATTACAGCTGGACGATTACTATTCGAAGATTCAAGTTTAAAAAATATGAGTTTGTGCAAGATCCCTCAGCATTTAGATTCACTTCGAAGTTATAGAAATTCACCTCATTCGTTGTATTGCAGATATCTTTTGAGTACTAATGGTATTGAACTGAAATTTTTATGAAATTTGCCCTATATATCGGGCTCTGAAGTTATGAAAGAAAAATTAAGCTACGTGTCGCACATGCGCATTTAAAAAATCTTTACTACAAATGTCCATATTTCCTGTAATATTCAAATTTTGGATTTTAGATTTCAATACTATGCTTCCTTTACACACTCTCAAGTATTCTGCAAGTTTCGTACAATTTTGTGGAAAAAACCTGCATTTTATAAGCAAAAGAAATGAGGAAAAATTTAGGATTTTTTAAGAAAACCTTTATATCTTCTCGAATATTTGTTCCGTGTTTACGAAAATGTATTTAAATATTATGCACTTCTAACATCTCCATTGATGAAAGTTACATCTCGTTATAAGCTTTCTGTGAAACAGGATGGGTCAAACTCCATTTTTGCCTTCATTACTTTCTGGTCATCCCCCCCCAAATGCCCTCTTGACCGAATCTTCTCTGTAAAATGTGAGTTCCGAAGATAGTTTGTCCCACGATTCTCACCAACTCATTGCAAACAATAGTCACCATATTAACTCCAATTTTGTAGAATCTTGAAAATTGTGTATTATTATTTGGACACAGTGTATTTATGATAAGAGAGCCCATATATATCTATCTGCCCATATATGACTATCGTCTTAGATATATCTATCTGAAGAAAACTCTCGGAGCCTGTATGGAAATGTTCCAGGTAAACAACGGGGATGGGTTCATAGAAATTCAACAGGTATGCGGAGATGGGGCCGCCGCGACGAGCATTCTTTATGGAGACTGATTAAGGGATGGGTTTTTTTTCTGAACTCTTAACACGTTGTTTACATTCTTTCTCGTATTTTTTTTCTAAATTATGTAATCTAAATCTCAACTTGTCACTAACTAATGATACTGGCATCCATATGTATTGTTGTTCATAATTTAAACGCTTTCAAGAGAGTGCAAAATAATAAAAACATAAAATGATTAAGAAATATATATTTTCAGAACGCAATTTGAAATGTTCGAATTTAACATGAAAAATTCATTATAGAGTTAGCGGTGAGGAAACTTTTTGCATTGGCAGGCCACTTGAAATTCGGTAGCTGGGCAAAATGCCGAACGAGTACAATATTAATGGTTATTGTTCTGCAATTATTATTATATTCCAGACAATCATATTATTTCAGTGCAAGTTAGTTGTAAATTGCTGATAAGGCCGAAGGTTCATTTTAGAGAGAATAATTTTAAAACTATTTAAGTAATAGTAATTCTTATGGAAAAAAATATTTTTTTAAATGGTTAAAACAATATTTCTGCCAAAAGAAGAAAGCAATTTCATGCCATTTCCATCGCAACCCTAAAACTTTCAAACATCTTTGAACTTCAATGTGAAATTGTCAGAGCTACGTTTATCAAGTAATTAAAAATAAATAATAATAATAATAGTTTCCCATAAAAGGGGGGGGGGGCCCCCAAAAGGGTGTAGTTGGACTTAGCTTCTCTTTTTTTGTTTTTGTTTTTCTCTTTTCTTTTTTCCTTTCTTTTTAAATTAAAATATTTCAATCAATGTGCATAATTTGCTTTCATGAGTGCAATTGAGATGATGTAATGATATTTTCTCATCCGTTATTATTTCTGAATTATCGTTTTTCAGTTTGCAATAATTGCTTAAATGTATGTTCAAATGAACAAAATGTTTCTGAGGTCGGTTTTCAAATTTACTTAGGCCTGAAATAGAAATATTTTTTCAAAGATTTCATAAATTAAAAAGAACTTTTAAAAAACAATACATAATTGTTCGCAATGGGACTGCGTAACATTTAATGACATTGGGCTGAAATAATATCATAAAAATCTTTATCACTTTTAATAACTCAATAAAATTGTAACTTTAACAATTAATCAGTAATACTGTTATATGTAAGAATTTAAATTTCATAAATTCTAAGTTATAAATATCTGCAAATTATAAAAGATAATTTTGAAGAAACATTTACTAATAAAAAATATAACTGCGATAATTGTATGAAATATTAAAATAATTCTTGCTCAAATTAAGTAGCAGTTGCATTTATAAAAAATATTGAAATTACTGCTTTTAAGAAGCCTATTAGATATTTTTGCTTTTTATAAATTTAATTTAAAAATGAATAGTAAAAAACAGATTGCATTATCATCCCTGACATTAAGGTGAGTACTTAAGAGAATTTATTTCTCTTTATTAGCAACATTTTTCCGAGTTTTAAAATAATTGGAATTTAATACAATTATGACAAAAATTGAAAAGACTTTCTGCGACAATCATTCGACAAAAACTTTAGCACACACAATCAAAAATACAAGAACACCAACATTTTTTTTTTCTTAGAGCCAAAACAAGCAAAGAAAAATACGATAAACAAACTATTCATATATTAATAAGAGGAAATCTTAAATATTTGTACAGTCAAAACGCACGCGTCTGCACTCTATACGGTGGGAAGAAAGTCTAACGCTTAGGCTTAATAAGTATAACAGGTATATCTCTGGAAAATAATGCTAATAAAGAGAAATAAGTACTCACTTGAATTTCTGGGATGATGTTAAATTCTGCTTTGAATAATTCTTTTATAAAATAAGAATATTAACATAGTTTTAAGATAAAAAAAGCTCACGAATCCAAAACATGAGAGTGGTGACTACGGTGTGCTATGGGAAGCAACTGACCAAAGCAGAAAGCGGACCGTCGGACCCAAATTGGAGGAAAGGGTCAGAGTTCCAGGCCCATAAAATTATTTTTTATAGCTCTCTCTAGGAGTTCCTGGCGAATCCCACACAACTCGTCGACAGCTAGGTCAGGTGAAAGGCCGTTCGCTACCTGTCCTAAGGGGGCTGTGCTTCTATTTTTTTAATTTTAATCCACACAATTGACAAGGAACCCTTTGGGCTCTTGGCTTACAGGTATATATAGGTTTTAACGCCTGGTATCATGACTAATCATTTTTATATGAATGCAATAACTCAGAAACGCGACGTACTACTTCAATGAAATTTAGTTTGTCGCTCTGACTCCAAATTAAGGAAGTGTATCAAATTTTATACCCAATCGTTTGAAGACAAAAGATTCAATGCACATACTCGAGTTACTTTTCTGTGCTACGAAACTTGTGCCAGTATTCAAGAAATTCGAATTGTGAACACTCCAGTCGGTTTAATGAATGGATAAACTGTGGTACTTGAAGAATCAAAATTGTGATCTAATTCTATATCGTTTGATTTTATCATATATCTTAATATAATGTTTTTATTGCTTACTGCAAGAAGGAAAAGAGTCTCCTGCTTTCCTGAGTAAATTTTCAACTGTTTCAAGAAAGGCAATTGCTTTTTCCTTTTCTAAACAACGTAGCTTTTTAGGTCCTTCCGCACGAGTCGTTGTCAAGAAACAGAAGAAGCAAAAAACTAAGCAGTAAAATTTTTCCCTGAAAAAAAATTAAATTTTAGAAAATAAAATGAATTAAAAATATGTATTCAAACAAGATTTTATATATTTTTATGCATATTTACTTATCAAAAGTATTGCTGCTAAAAGAAAATTGTAAAAGAATAAAGAGATCATTGAAATTCCGGGCTGGTAAATGAAAAACAGCCATAAACTGGATTTAAATCATATTTATAGTAAGTTTTTAATTTCTAATAAATGTTTATCAATGTTCTTTCTTTCGATATCCATCGCCCAATTCCTTCATAATATTCTATTCAGCGCCTCATGCATTAAAATTTTTAACTTTCGCAACCAGATGTTTGATTAAAATAACAACAATTTTTGTCCACTAAATTTTACAATTTTTTACAATAATGAAATAGTGCACTTTGAAAATTTCTAATTTTTATTATTACTTACATTTTAGTTTTCAATATATTTCAAAATTCATTAATATATATCATATTAAATCCTGTTATATATTTCACCAAGATCACGATGTTACGAATTGATATTTTCACAACTAGATGTTTCATAAAAAAAAATATACGATTAGTGCACTAATTTATTCAGTTTATGACAATAATAAAAGCGTGTCCTTGAATTTTTTTAAAAAATTTATGATTGTATACATTTTAGTATTCAGTATATTTAATAATTCATTATTATATTTTATAGAATGTTGTTATATATTCTATCACATTCAATACCTGAGGAAGCTTGCATCTTGTATCATATTTATAAAAATTAAATTAAAATTTTATGAAAATATTAATGTATTGTATTGCTATCGGGAAGACGCAGCTGTACACAGTTTTAAAATTCTAGTTTATTAACTAGTATATGAAAAGTCCATTGAATAATTCATTTTTACTTGTATGTGGCAACCAGAAACCGAGTTACCCACCCCCTGCCGAAGAACCCGGGGTCAATTCAGAAACGGGCGCCATGACAGCTGATTTCGAAATCCAAATAGCCATCAACGCACCCAAGAGCAAACCCCTCTCGAAGGTGGTACGTTCCGTCATCGGAGTGGGTTAACTCGAACCCACACTATTACTAAACCCGCTTTTTATCCGGTGTCTTCTCATGCACGTACTTGTGGTGGCCCTGATGGCATGAGAGAAATCAAGTTAAATAAAAGAATGTAGGATAAGTTTCACGAAATAGACGGAAAGTTATTTTGTTATGAATGGCGGAAAAAACGCAGTGCAATTATTTTAGTATAAACCGTCCATAGAAAAATTGTATTCTTTTTCCTCAGCGCATCTGTATTAGAGAAAAAAACAATAGTTGTATACTTTAAATACATCTCTACTAATTTTTTAAAAAAATTTATTTCCGTTCCTGCTCATCACATTAGAAACCTTGATTATTTTGGTTGGGAGAGTTTTAGTTTAATTAAAAATTAAAAGAATAATTATTCTGATAACTTTTTTTAAATTTATAAAGTTAAAAAAGCATCTTCCATCATTCAAATAATGAAATAAATTTCATTATTTCAAAGTTAGAAGTCTATATAAAAGTGTAAAAGTGTGAGGCCCTGAATAAAATATGCATCATTCTTTTCGGAAGACGGTCATATTTTGAATAAAAAAATTATTGGGAATAGCTTGCTAATAAAATTTATTTTTTGAATTTTAATGTCAAGTTTATTTCAGAATATAAAATTATTGAGTAATATACTATTGAAATTTCAAACAATCGTATAGTTAATCACTTTCTTTTAAGTTAACAATCAATTCTTTTAAATAAATCATGTTATATTTAAAATAGGAAATTTAAAAGAACTTATAGGACACTTAAAAAGAGTAAAACATTTTAAGCCATACAAAGATAGAAATTTTTAGAAATTAATGTGCAATTGTTATTTTATACAGAATAACTTACATGTTTCCAGTAAGCAGAATGCGTGACGAACAGAACAGTGCACATAAAGAATAGCTTCAAAGTGATTAATTCATCTATATCTCCTGATAATCATACTCACCTTGTATTCAAGTCATCTCATTTGTGATAAAATTGAGGATCTCTTGTTTTTAAGTATTGCCATTCTGCAAAAATACAGATAAAGTATGCTTGTCAACAAGTTTGAAAGATGTGTTAGCTCTTTCATTTGAGGGCGAACTTCGCAAATTCTCAAATATTTTTTATCTGAAACAGACTGCCGCTTTCCATTGGGATGAAAAGATGTATTTGTTTTAATGAGAGATTGCGTTGTGAAGCAATGGAAATCTTGCTCATTTGAAAGTTTCTAAATCTGCACGAAATTAACCAATTGAACTCGAATATCGCCATGAAAAGCGTTCAACGTCTTTCGGTTTGGAAATACAGAAATAAAACATCAAAAATGTTTATCTTATTAACTTATATTTCAGTTACTAGCTGAAAACCCAGCGTTGCTCGGGATCCACATTTTTTCATATACCGGCCTGCTGTTTTTTTTCAGAAAAACTATTGTCACCAACTTTCCCCAACAAACGTAAATCTTCTTTGAATCTTTTCTTGTTTAGTTGAAACTTTCAAATACTGCCTTTTTATAACCTTATAACAGTATGGTTTGAATGAAAATGTCAGAAAATTAAATAAGCGCATTTATTTAAAACAATATATAGCTAAATAATTAATACAGTTTTTCTATTTGCAAATATTGTTATACTGTATAACTTGGTTGGTGCTGAAGTTTCTTTTTGAAATGTTTTAATAATCAGATAAAGAAACTCTCGAGAGATTTCACTCGAAAGAATTTCGCTGAAGAAGAAGCTCGAACAAAAAGAATGCTTTTAACCTCAATTAAGGGAATAAATACGTGAATAAAGGATTTGATGAAAAAATAAATTAGTTTAAATTTCATTTTACAGCAATAAAAGCATTATTGCAATTTGAGTTTAAAATGAATTTTGAAACGTTAATTACAGTTAGAAAAAAAATTGTATGATAATTAAATTGGTATCATTAAAAATAATTTTTTTTTTTGCTCTTTAAGGTGATGTAAAAATAATTTTCGTACCATAAGTATTTCAGAAGTTAAAGCTTAATTTTCGATATTTAATTAAATATCTAAAATCTAATTCGAATTTTAAAATAATTTTAACGGCGTTAGCTCCCTCTTGTGTTAATCCATCACTATACCAAATTTGGTCGTCGGAAGTCCAACGGTGTGGAAGAGCATAGAGAAACAAAAAACGAACACACACACACATAATTTCCTCTTTTATATGCATAGATAGTGAGTATTTTTTTATGTTATCTATTATTAAAGTAATGATAAATAATAAATATAATAAACGTTAATAAGTTTGTACACAATTATGATAAATCGAAATTTTAGATCACACTTTTGATTCGCTCAATGTTTATTGTGTTTTACTGTAAAAAAAAATTCGAATCTTTCATTCAAAAATTTGAAACGTTGCGCTGCATTAATATTCATTAATATTGTCGATCTAACTGGAACTTGGAATGTGACAATATAAGGACGAATGGGGTCTGTTGGCATCCTTCATGCTGAGTCTTAAAATGATTCATAAGGGAAATTGCACATCTGCGGTACATGCAACACTCATGCAACAAACCTAGACTAGCTGTTGCACGTAATTCATTAGAAGAATTATCGTTGGCACATCTATGTAATATGAAAGAGGAAAGTATGTGTGTTCTTTTTATGGTTCTTTATGCACAACCACACCGGTGGACTTACGACGACCAAATTTGGCACAGTGATGGATTAGCACCAAAGGGAACTTACGCTGCAAAAATTATTTTAAAAATCGAATCAGATCTTTATTTATTTAATTAATAACGAAAATTAAGCTATTTTTATACGTTTTTCCCCAATAACTTCTAAAATATTTATGATACGAAAATTATTTTTACATCCCCTTCAAAAGCAAAACATTATCTTTTTAATCATACCACTGTAATTGTTGTACATTTTTTTCTCTAACTATAATTAACGTTTTAAAATTCATTTTAAATGCATTTAACAATGATTTTTATTTCTACATTAAATCCTTTATTCACGTGTTTCTACCGCTGCTAAAGTTATGATAAGAAAATATTGATTGAATTGTAGTTGTAGATTTATTGTAGATTGTTTGAAAATATTGAAATTGTAGATTTCTTACTTCCATTGTTATTTCGTAGCATACACTTAACATCCGTTTTTATTTCGTAGCTTTCAATATGTCGTCAAATATCCAGTGACGTTAGATTAGTTACTACACAATGCTTCGCTTAATTTCACAAATTTTTGAATGATTCTAATCATCGTAGCGACTGGGTAGTATGGGAAGTATATATGCCAGTGCCATTCGCGCTTGCTAAGCAAATGACGATTGGGATAAAAGAAATCATATTCCCTGGGCGCCACTTGCCACGCTGCGACACTGACCATGTTGGCAAAACGTTATTAAACGTTATAATTTTTAACGTCAAATACAATAAGGAGTCGAAAAATACCAAGTCCAGAGCACCGTTACACAAGTAAAGGGTCTTATGATGAAGGGGGGAGGGGAGTAAAAAAGTCATAGCCACTTACCCTCGGAACGCCACTGTCAGTATGTGAAGTCATTAAAGGTTAACCGAGTCCCGTTCCTACAAAAGGGAGAGGGCCTAGGGAGTTTAATGTTGTTTTATAAATTTTATATAAAAAAACACTATACTTTTCTTTAAATTTAAATGATTTTTACAGATTCAAAATTGTTCATAAACTTACCTTATTTTACCATATTTTTGGAAATTGAAAAATCATGTACGCTTTAAATAACCTTATTTTACCTTATTTTTGCAAATAGAAAAATTAGGTACGCTTTAAGTAACCTCATTTTACCATATTTTTGGAAATAGGAAAATTATGTACGTTTTAAATAACCTTATTTTACCAAATTTTTGGAAAAAGAAAAAATAGATACGCTTTAATTAATGCACATTATTGTCTATAAACGATGATGCTTTTATTCAACATCAATAATAGCTATAATATTGTGCATAATTTCGTTCCATTGGCGCCCTGTTAAAATTTTCGGGCGATCATCCTTCTCAACAAATTCCGATGCTTCAGAATCAGAAGCATCCGAAAAAAAAACTAACTTCAGAATCACACTTCCCTATTCTTAAAGACTTAAATCCTCTTTTTAATTTGAGCAACTCATTTTACAAAATTTAAACGGTGAAAAGCAATAAGCACTGAAACCCAATCCTTTAGAAATATGTTCAAACGGTAAAAGATTTTATAAATCTACATGTTATTACTGCATAATCAAATTAAAAGCGTAGTGCTGCCATCTATTATGTATCTGTGTAAATAAAAATGTTAATGACGAAATAAAAATTGAAATTTGCATAGCTTTTTATCGCAATCAATAAAATAAACGAAATACGTTACAGTGAAAAACTGTTTAATTAAATATAAAGAGTAATAAGTACTTAGACTTGAAAATATTTCTACACCGAGCATCGCCGGGTATTTAACCTAGTCTCTGCTAATTCGAAGTAAGTGTTTATGCCGGAGAAACTTTATTAAGAATATTACAAAAGCTTTTTTTTGTGATGGATTTATTCAAACTTACATATTTTCCCTACAGAGATAGGAACTGGCGTCCTAGTACGACTTTAAAATACCGACATAGGACTGTTGAGAGCAAATTATGGACAAGTACCACGTAAAATCATATTACCTATTTAAATACTTACTAAATGTACTCTAATCATGCATAATTATTTTTTTTGTTGATGAAAAAAATTGATGAGTAAAAACTACATACTTTATAATATAGATATATTTCCTCTAAGGCAATCGTTTAGCTTTTGACGATGAAAACTAGTCATGGTTCCATTAAGATCTATAGAATTCGTATTCTTGTTTATGCGACTTTATTTAAAGCGCAATTAAGAATTCTTTCGACATGCTAGGTCTCAAATAAATTTTAATTTATTTTGATTTGTAAAATTTTCTCTCCATTTGTCACAGAAACAAGAAGTGTTAATAAAATTATCATATCAAATTTCCAGAACTTTGATCTATCCCCCAAACTTTCTCTGACCATCCGGCTTGCCTCTCTTTGGAAGCTTGTGCTGCTCTTTTTTCGAAGTTTTTCTCTGAACCGACAAGGAACCCTTTGAGTTCCTAGCGTTGAGGAACATATTGTGTCTGCCTGTATAGCTAATTATTTTTATATGAAAGCGACAACTCAAAAAAAGCCCAAGGCTACTTCAATGATATTCGGTTTTTTACTTGTTAAATTGCTAATGTTTATTCCTACTCTTTAAAGTGTAAATGTCCATATTTTCTAAAATATATTTCATTTATCCCTGTAACATACAAGACATCCCATAGACCTTAATGTATCGATCTCTAGGGAAACCTCAGGCCTAATAAAGGGAAGGTTACTCAGTGGTCTTCCAAAAAGCCCGCTAGGCATTCGGAATCGGTACCACTCGACGACAGAGAAGTCAGGTGTATGGACGTTTGTTTCTCCCCTAAAGGGGAAAATGCTGCTATTTTTTCCAAGTATATCCACACAACCGACAGCATAACGTCTGCCAGTATAGTTAATCATTTTTATATGAACGGAATAACTAAAAAAGCGCGACACGCTACGCCAATGAAATTTGGTTTCTCGCTTTGATGCAAAAATTGCGGATGAGTATCAAATTTTAGACCCAGTTAGTTAAAGGAAAAAGATTTAAAGCCAATATTCGAGTTACATATCTGTGCTTCGAAACTTTTGTTAGTATTTGAAAAAGTATTGCTTAAATTTTTTTAAAATTATTTTCCGAATTGTTTTCAAGTTTTCAAATATGCTTAAAGATTCAATGTGGTCCAGTCTTTTCCGTAGTTAGCTGCCTAATTAATAAGTCAACAGATCTAGAAATCTTTGCATTAGAATGTTAAGATTCTGTCAAAAAAATTTTGAAAATGTTTTAAGTCATAAAGTTCTGCTTAAAATTGCTATAAAATTATTTTTAATTTAAAAATTAAATTTTTTATAATGAAACCAACTCTTTTGATGGTTATCCTCAATTTAAATGCTTAGCTGTTTCAGTTTATCATAATATGTCTTACTTAGAATCCTGCATGTAAAGAGATAAAATTAAAATCTATAAAAATAATTTGGTCTAGGAAATTGGGTAGGAGAATGGGGCCCAAAACCTAACATTGCCTAGGGGTCCCAGCAGGAGGAAGGTACCCGTCGCTGAGGATAACAGCCTTGTACGCTTCCTCACAACCTTGAATTGCAAGATTTGAGGGTACCCACAGAATATTATATTGAAATCACGTGATCTGAGTTTATTAAAAAGATTTAAAACAGTTGAAACCAAAAGTTGATTATGAGGATGAGGATAAAATGAGGATTTTAGGGACTGTAAAACATTTAAAGAGCCTGTATAAATGATTAGCTTTTTTCGAGGACAGTCAGAAATTTTTTCTAAGGCTTAGATGGAGTGATCATAAATTATTGGACCCTTTTAAAAATAATAAAAAGAATCCTTAATAATGTTACAACTGCGTTTTTTTATTAAATGCGAGATTAAAGATTTTTTTTCAGATAGGCGACGTCCCATTGCGGCGTTCTAAATTTGCTACAGCGAGAGATTTCCATTCGCAAGGTCTATATTTTAGCAGAAGTTTACAGACTTTTTCTGGTTTCCTTTTTTAGTGTTTCTTGACTATCTCGAAAAATATTCAGTTTTCGAACTAGAATTGATCTATCGAATTAAAGAGCGTAAACTTCTGTAAAAATACATGCTTTTGTTTTTCTTCTAACTTTAATAGTTTCGCAAATAATGGCTCTCAAAAATGGGGAATGTCCAATAATTTACGACCACACAGACCGGAAGTTACAGCGCGTTACGTATCTGAAAAAAAACTTTTTCAAATGTACTCTCATTTAAAAAAAAACATAGTTGTAACATTATTATTTTTTCATTAATTTTTGAAATTGGTTCAATAATTTATGACCACTCTGTAAGGCAGCAAATATTTCTGCTGTAAAAACTGAAAAGGAAGAACTTGGTTTAACATCTTACTTGTCGCACAATTTTGACAAAATTTGTTCGAAAATCTTTGATTTTGTATTGCTCTTTTTTAATATGTATAAAATTCTATATTGATTAATATGGAAAAACATTATATTTTTCTTTAAATTTAAATGTTTCTTGCAGATTCAAAATTGTTCATGAATTTACAATATTTGACCATATATTTGGAAATAGAAAAATTATGTACGCTTTACATAATGTACATTATTATCTATAAACGATGATGCTTTCATTCAACATCAACAACAGTTATAATATTGGGCATAATTTCGCTCCATTGGCACCCTGTTAAAATTTGTCCTGATCATCACTATCAAAAAGTTCCGATGCTTCAGAATCAAAAGAACTTGGAAAAAAACTGCCGTCTGAATCACATTTCCCTATTCATCAAGACTTAAATCCACTTTTTCACTTGATCTGCTCATTTTACAAAAATTGAAAGCTTAAAACGATAAGCACTGAAACTCAATCCTATCGACACATGTTCTAACGGAAATTTGTTTTCTAAATCAATGATAATTCAAAGAAAGTAAAAACCACGAAATAAACTCTGATAGAATCAAATTAAACAGACCAGGAATCCATTGCAGTCCACTTTTTCCAACGGCTATAGACTAAATTCGAAACGGATTCAAATAAATTGGGAAAAGTTTCTGTAAGAGTCTTCACCTAAGTCTAACCAAAGCCTCTTCATAGCCCGAAATTTCCCAAACCACAAGACAAATAAGATAAGCAAACAACAAAAAGAATTTTCAGAAAGAAAAAAACAAAGATAATACCGCTAACAAGATTGATTTATAATGCATTAGCCTTCCGGCAAATATACCTTCATAAAAAATATCAGTAAACAAGAAAAATTCAAACTTACTCCACTCTTGAAAAGAATTAAAATGTCCAAATTCAACTCACAGACAAACAATAAAGAATAATATAAGTCCAGTCAACGAAGGTCCAAAATGTGGATGATAAAAACATTAAATCACATAGTTTTGAAAACTGGTGCAAGTATTTGTGAGGGGCTTATGATGAACATATTAAATGTTTCAGGTCCTGTGAGTGAGCTCGCGGAGCCATCTTGGTTTTAATCCCTCCCTTTTTTAGTTTTTCCTAAATATCTCGAAAACTATTCAGTTTTCAAACTACAAATGATTTAACAAATTAAAAAGCGTAAAATTCCTTATAAATGCATACTTTTATATTTATTCCAACTCTAAAAGTCTTGGAGATAATCGGTCTCGAATGTTGCCGCCATCTTGGATTTCCTCCCTCTTCTTCAGATTTTCTTGAATATCTCGAAAACTATTCAAAATTAAAATTACATGCGAATTAACAAATTAAAGAGCGTGCTATTCCCTACAGATATGTACTTTGATTTTTCTTCAGGCTTTAATAGTTTTTGAGATAATTTGTCTCAGAACGAATAAATTTGTAAAAAATCTTAATTGATACTACAATAAACGAAGGGTTTGAAGAAAAACAAAAATCATATAATTTTGAAAATAGGTACAAATGTTCTCGAGGGTCTCTTGTTGAAAATAGTAAAAGTCCCTGATCCTGGAAGAGAAGCTCGCGTCGCCTTTTGGATTTCATCCCCCCATTTTTAATTTTTCTGAATATCTCGAGAAGTATTCAATTTTCAAATTATAATTGATTTAACAAATTAAAGAGTGTAAAATTCCCTGAAAGTACACTTTTTTCTCCTTCCAGCTTTAATAGTTTCCGAGATAATGGGTCTCAAAGGTTATCGCCATCTTGGATTTCATCCCACTTTTTTAATTTTTCTTCAATATCTCGAAATCTATTCAATTTTCAAATTGCATGTTATCAGTAAGTTAAAGAGCGTAAAATTCTCTACAAATGCATGCTTTTATTTTTGTTTTAGCTTCAACAGTTTCGGAGATAATGTGTCTCAACATTAGCCGCCATCTTGGATTTATCCCCCTGTGCTAGTTTTTTATACATATCTCAGAAACTATTAAAGCAAGAAGAAAAGCATGCATTTGTTGGGAATTTTACGATCATCAATTTGCTGTATTGCATGTGATTTGAAAATCGAATAGTTTTCGAGGTATTCAAGAAAAACTAAGAAAAAGGGGATAAAATCCATGATGTCGGGAAAGTTTGAGGCCCATTAACTCGAAAACTATTAAAGCTAAAACAAAATTAAAAGCAAGAAATCGTAGGGAATTTCACGTCTTTAATTTGCTGATCACATGTATTTAAAAAAATTGAATAGATGATCAGAAATTCAAGACAAAACTAAGAAAGGGAAATGAAATCCAAGATGGAGATAAACTCTGAGACCGACCCTTTATCTCGGAATCTATTGAAGATGGAGGAAGAAAAAAAGTATGTATTTGTAGGGAATTTTACGCTCTTTAGTTTGTTAAATAATTTGTACTTTGTAAACTGAGTAGTTTTCGAGATAATCAGGGAAAACTGAAAAAGGGAGTATGAAATCCAAGATGGCGCCGCGAGGTGGGG
>BGPR01023461.1:0-24204 GCA_013235015.1 Araneus ventricosus | reverse complement strand
TCATTATTCTTGTGGCCATTAGAAATGTAACTGTGACAGGAATATTCACTTATGTAGATTCAGCAAATAAACCAGTGAATAATAAGAATAAAAAGTTATTATAAACACGCTTTTATTAGCGTAAGAGAGAGAAAGGCTGATAGAAATAGTTTAAATAAACTTCAATTTTAGTCACATTACAAAATATATTAGTTCTTTTTATGAATGTTTTTTGTTTTTCTTTTTTATGATATCATTATGATTTAATTCACTTAACCTGATTGTTTAGCTTCCTTATTTTCTGTTTTCAATGCCTCGATTTTGTCTTGACCTCCATATCGTAATAAAAAATTATTTTCTACTTTTAGATACATCCATAGAGGAGTAGTTTGTTTTAAAAAAAATACTTTTTTGTTATTTTCTACTTTCCAATCTTCAATATGTATTATAATTCATTATTATAAACATAATCGAATACGGACATAATTTATTCTCAAATACACTACCAGATAGAACCTCTAGCATCGAATAGTTACTTAATTAAAAATAAACGAATAACAGAGAATTAAATTCCGAAAATATTAAATATTGAATGTCCATCAGAACACACAACTGTATAAAATTTCAGAACTCAGCATATGCTGACATGAATGAGAAATTGATTAGAGAGAATACAATCTTTAAAAACTAGATAGAAGTCAAATAAAAGCTTGTAAACAAATTATAAACTCACTTTTAAAAGCTCTTATTTCATATTTTCTCTTTTATAATTATGAGGAATTGCAATTCATAACCTAATTATATAGTGGGAGTATTCTCCCCTTTACTTTCTCGTATACTAACACACTATAACGTGTTCTGTTCATTTCTCCTTACAAGAGTCGCATGCCCGAGACGTATTGCAGAGGAGCCGCCAAGGCCATCATTTGCGAGAAAAGTGCACAATAGAGAATGGGCACGTGATTCCGATGTCAATACAATCCAGATAGAAATTTTAGTTTGTAGCAAACTTGCAGCAAGATTTACTGAAAACATGCAAGCTTGCAGCAAGGGTGACACGACAAGAGTGCAAGCTTGAAACAAGTTTGAAACAAGCTTGCAGAAGCGACGAAGTCACCACGCGACGAACTTGCAGCAAGTTTGCGACGTCAAACTCATTGCAAACATAGCAAAAACAGAGTACGAAAAAAACCTCGGATTAGAACTCACGACCTAGCGCTTTCTAAGCGGACGCTCTAAACACTCGGCCAGATAAACTCGGAGAGGAGAAGATAGATTTCGCTAATGCATCGTTCGATTCGTATACGATTTATTTTAAACGATTTATTTTTCTTGATTTCATTAATTTTTTAAATTTTGTGTTGAGAACATGATTTGAAACCAAAGAGAGAGCGATTTTCGCTAATAACTACGTTTTGCTAGCAGAATAAATTTTGAAATTAAAGTTCAAAAGTAATTACTTTTAAAATGGGATAAAAATGAAGTTATTATTTTTCAACAAACATTGACTGTTTTTCAGGTTTAATTTTGTTTATAAACGTTAACATTTCAACATTAAGAAAAAGTCGATATAGTTTTCTTTAAAGTGCGAGTTCTATATTTAGTAAAAAGATGGAAAATGTTTCAAAATTTTTTTATGAAAAAGTTAGTTTTTTCACAAATTATCATATCTAGTTGTCACGGCGAACTTGTGGAAAACTCGTTTTGCAAGCTAGGGTGGCGATTCTGCATTGTTAGTTTGCCACAGTTTCGCTTCAAGCTTGACGAGTCAAATTTGCCATGACAAGGTAATAGCAAGTAAAAATCAAACTTGCTGCAAACGTACGTGCTATCTGGGAATGTTCTCCCCGATTGGTGTGTATACTGACACAATATAGCGGCGCGTGTCATACATTATACGATGAAGTTTGACATGAAACGATACATAGTGTGGAAGTATGCCATAAAGTCGAGTAAAAACTTTCCCGTTGGTTGTCATGACATCAGTTTATGCATGAATTTCTCTATCCTCGGAGCCATCTGAAAAGCTTATTCCGTATTAAATGCAAAATTAGAGTACATTTAGAGGCAGTCAGTAATAGCATTGAATAACCATGTATCAAAGTATACACAAAATAAATAATGAGAAACCTTAATCTCAGGTAAACAGCTCAATTCACTAGTTAAGGTAAACGCTAACACTCTTTTTGGTGAGCTTCAAGTATATAAAGTAGATATCTGATACTTTAATCTGAAGTAAATAACTTTATTCTCTAGTTAAGGTAAACACGTATCTTTTATTTCAAAGAAGTTCGGCGTAATATGTCAAAAAAGGCTTTTATTCTTTTAAAAGAAGCTTACAACCTTATAATAATTTGTCCGAGTAATGATCACAGAACTCACAATGTTTGTAAGAAACTTCAATGAAGCTAGATTAAATTGATTTCACTGATTACTCAATGCCCTCACACAGAAATAGAATTATTTACAAACGAATACGAAAATGAACTTTTTATAGAGGAAGAAAATAATTTCTCCATCACGGATGTTTAAATATGAAAAAATTCCTGCCTTATGGGCTTTGGTGTCCTAGTAGCGCCACAATTAAAAATTAATGCAAAAATTCCTGTTCCTTCTGAACAGTAAAGCATTTTTTCAAAGACAAAACACATCCATTTTTATAATTTGTTCATCAGAGATTTTTTAGATTGTTGAAGGGACATCTTACAAAGGGAAGAGATTTTGAGATTTTCAATAAACAATTATTGTGTACTATAATAACACAATACTTTTCTAATAGATCGTCAATGGCACGAACAAACGTGTGTAAATAAGAAATAAACAATTGTTGTGCACTATAATAACACGGTGCTTTTCTAATAGATCGTCAATGGCACGAACAAACGTGTGTAAGTAAGAAATAAACAATTGTTGTGCACTATAATAACACGGTGCTTTTGTAATAGATTGTCAACGGCACGAACAAACGTGTGTAAGTAAGAAATAAACAATTGTTGCTCACTATAATAACACGATATTTTTCTAATAGATCGTCAATGGCACGAAAAAACGTGTGTAAGTAAGAAATAAACGATTGTTGTGCACTTTAATAACACGATACTTTTCTAATTGAACGCCAATGGCACGAACAAACGTGTGCAGTAAGAAATAAAGATCTAAAACGTCTTCAAGCTAATGGTAGATAAATAATCGAACAGACTCCTGAAGAATACTCACGTTCTACTTTTATTTATAATTGTTTAATTTGGCATAGTTTAGGTCGAAAAAATTCAAATTTTTTTCATGCCTCTATACCGCGGAAAAGTTGCGAATTGTTGAGAAATTAAACAAGGGAAAAAGTACGTAAATTGATTGATATCTTCCGCTCTCACATCGGCCTTAAAAATCTTAAAAATTGACGAAATCGACTGTTTTCTAATCATTTTTTAAATTTTAAAATTTCTCTTTATCTCTTTATTTTTGCTTTAGTTGTTAAGTTCTGATTTTCATAGTAGTAATAAAATTTATTTTATCGAAATCGGTCCATATTTTGCGGTGGCACGTTCCCCCGAAGGTTGACAAAAGTATGTGAAATTACTTCAGTACGCAATTTTTAATTCCTAACCCTCAACATAATCTTCATACATCATCATGTCGGTGAATTGCAATAGATAGATACGTTAAAAGTGGAATACAGACCCAAGTGATAACCACATTTTGGGGACTAAAATAATTAGAGTTACAGTCTTTCTTTCTTTTTTTTCTTGCAGTATATAAATCTCTAATAATGCACAATTACTGGTGATTTTAATATTTGAATCTGATAACATTCAAAAATACTAATAATATAAACACACGAACGCCAGTGATGACTATTTAATCGGAGCGCATGGACTCTGAGGTCCTCCATCTCCGATACTAGCATTTATTTATCGCTGGGCCCAATTGGAAATTAATTCAAGCCTAAAAGCCACCTTTACTGAAGGGGTATTTTAATCTGCAAGGGAAGGTTGTATTAGAAACGTGAAACATCTAACTCATTGTTCCTTTCATCGTTCATTCATTCTTCCATTCATGCATCTCTTTCATACAAGTCATTAATCACGTGAACTGTTATCCGTGATTTCACTAATGCCGTTTCACATGAACAACTTGTGAAAGGCTTATAGAAAAACAAGAACAAACCTATGTGTATATGTTTGGGGGTTCATAGTGATCATTTCCAGCAGTTGTTTTTAAGTATAAGCAATGTCAGCTCAGAAACAAGCAGTGCTGCAAAAAATTTCGCCAGTACTGTACTGGGATTTCTTACTTTAAGATGTTTGAAAAATTTTCTAATCCAGCGAAACTCCATCTGCATTTTTATATTCAATTTTTCGCTCAACGAAAGCTGTGAAAATATGATGTCTTGGAATTCTGCAACGTAAATTTTTTTAACCTCTAATGAAAATGAGATGGATCCCTCCTTATAAAATTTTTCATTTCAATAATATTTTAGAAAATTATCTATATACCCTTTTTCAAAGAATGACTTCTAACAAATGAAAACGAATATTCAATAACGCAGACATGTTTCTGTCGACGCAACATGAAGCGAAACAATAACCCATAAACAACGCAAGAGAGAAATCGGAGATAAACTTTCGATGCGAGGGATTAAAAAAAGAGAGCATTTTTCTCTTTTAGTTGGCCCCGCGCCAACCATACCTGTCGGACTACAGCTCTGGAACCTATAGATTCAAAGGAAAAAATGTTGCTTTTTTCTCTCGATCCATCGCTCATCAGTGCGCAGTAGGCATATTTTGATGCTTTCTAGGGCTATCAGCTTTGAAGCTCTAACCTGTGTCTATCTTACTTGTTGATTCTTTTTGTGTCTTATTTTCACGTTTTTATCGCTTCCCCCCATTTTCATTGATAATCGAACACTCGAAGTGGTAAAGTAAGCAAATAAAAATAAAAAACGAAAATACAAGCTTTTAAAATAATTTCAGGGCGTTCTGCAGTTCTTCGGCCCTAATGGACAAGATGACAATGGATATAAATCTTTTTTTACAAGTCTATGTAGGGTGATGTTCTTCTAAATCTATTGCAAAGCAATTTGTTAACGAATTTTTTGAAAGAAACGGGTTTTGGCTCAGAGATTTGTGTAAGATATTTAAAAAGTGATATCAACAACAGTATATCAACAATAGAGTGGAAAATAAGCTAACAATTAAATTTTAACAATTGAATTCAGAAGTAAATTTAATAAAACATGACGACCTTTCTGATAATTCTCTAAAAAGTTTTAATAACTATTTAGACAGAAACATGGGTTTTCTATATTTACCCAGAATTTTATTTTCATGAATTATTTAAAAATTCTTATTCGTCAGAGTTTTCTTAGTAAAAAGTATAAAATAAATTTTAAAAGGGGAAAAAATTAATTAATTCCCTTAGACAGATTTCAAAGACTTTTTAAAACATAAATGAAAGTGAATCATCACATAATTAAAATAAATTAAATTGTTTATAGCTATCCAAAAATGATGCAAAGTTCAATGAAAATTCAGCAGAAGATTTAATTAAACTGGTTCACACGCTTTTGTATGCTTTTTTATAATTTATCGCAAGCAACTTTTCATCTTGCTTATATGCTTACTTTACCTTAAGTATGACTTTAATTTACTGATTAATTTATAGAAATTTTTAATGAATGTTTTGCAAATTTAATGGAATCCTGAATATAAATTAAATAAGTTTCATATCTTGAATAGATTCAGCAATGAAACATTTATTTCAAATTCATATTTTCCCGTAAATATCTCGCTGAACGGTGGCTGATCATAGGTATTTTGCCGTTGAATCTAGAAATACACCCATTTCCACTTCAAAGGAATAATTTATTTTTAATGAACTCCATTACTTCCGCTTTAAGAAATTTCAACAATAAATTAATAATTATTCTGTGGCTTATGTAGTGAACACTGGAAATTTCTTGGAATCACTTCATCAATGGCTGAATACATTCATACTGTTTATTTTAAAATATGTGTGGTTGGATAAACCTTCGGCAAAAATTAATTAAAACTGCATTACGCGAAGAAAGTTAGAAATGCATTATTAATGCACGATTTTATTATATCTCGAAACTTTTAACCTTTCGTTTTTCTCTTTTTATTTATGTTTCTTTTCTGCAGTAACAATAGCGTAATTAAAGAAAAAATGGAAACCTATATTCCGTTTTAACATTCTTTTGTTAATGTATTAAGATATTCCAAACTATTAGTATATTTTGTACTGGTTAAAAGGCTTTCTTTTAAAGAAATAATTTTTAGATTTGAAAGATGTAGACTTACATTTATATAAGCAACGTGTAGTTGTAAAAGATAAATATATATCTTTATATTCATCAAATAAAAATATTTTCATTGAGTCGAAAAAAGGGTTTTACTCTAAACTTTTCATTAATTAATTCTTGTTGGTTTTTCAGTTTATTCAGACAAATAGGTGTTTTTACTTGAAATTTTCCAAGTACTGTTTGCTTAATGTCTATCCTTTGTATGTTGATTTTCATTTTTACTTGCTATTAAGAAACGTTTTCCTGTGTTTCTGTGAATTTCAGCTTTCATTTAATGAATACAGTATTAGCTAAAGAACTTACTCCGTAATTATCACGGGATATAGAGTGAAGCGTAGTCATTTAGATATTGTGATATTTGTAACGAATAATATATATATTAATTATTCGTTACAAATATTAAATAGAATTATTAATACATTTAAAGAAAAGAAATTAATTCAAAAAATCGTTTGGAATTATTTCTTTTCTAAAGGTTATAAAAATAGTGTGGCAACGATATATTTGTCTTTTGCTAACGTTGCATAGCAACGGAGAAGAATAAAGATGATTGAATATGGAATTCGATGTGAGTCAGGATGTAATGTTTGTGATTTAAGTTTATGTGTTTGTTTACATGTTTGTGCTGTGGAAGACGTCCAATATATAAACATATTATTTTTGATAAAAAAAAGGCTCCCCGATTCTTCATGGAATGCTGAAATACATCACAATATATTAAATTCTACTTGTAATCCAAGAATTTTAAAACTGATTAGAATTCATTGCAGAATCTTTCGATCAGCAATGTGGTCAATATCCTTAAATTCATGGAAACAATTTTTTAACGATTTATTTACCGCGTCTTAACTCAAAGATTGAAGAAGCGTTTTTAAATATTTTCAGTCAAACCAGTGGCAGCTAGTCAGCTCAGAAACAAGAACTGCTGCAAAAGTTATATAAACCTAAGTTGTAGAAATCTTGTGCTGATTATTATGGTTTATAATGATGACATACTAAAAATTGATAGTTTCTGAGATATAAGCAAAAAACTGGGGTTTTCATGTCTTTGGCAATAACTAAAATTCCAACAAAAAGTTTTGGTGGCCAACCTCAGATTCGTAATCTGCTCCCCAAAATACATAAGGGAGAAAAAAAATAACATCTCCTCCAAAATTTGATTTTGAAAACTACTTAATGACTAGACTACAGAGAATAAGCGAAAAAAGTCAAATGAAGAAGGCAAAGGAGGAAGTCACGCCAAACGAGAGCTGTGGCTAAAGCAACTCAAGGGCATCTGATTTCAAACGGAGAGAGGGTTGCTTTTTTCCCGACTGAGCACTCCGCGCTGCTCAGTGCGCTAATTTTGATCCTTGGGAGGGGCAAAACTCTATTCAGACCACTAATTTTTTAAAGCAAATTAAGGTTAAGGTATTTTTTGATTGTCCATTTCACATCAACACACAATGTAGGAACTCATGTATGATATTTTATGCACTATATCAGTCCTTCTTCTTTCTTTGCTTCTTCACATAAAATACAATATCAGGTGGCCTCACTTTTTGTTCTTTTTTAGCCAAAGTTTGATATCTTTAATCCATATTTATTGCGGTTTTTTTGCTTTTGTTCGTACAACTTCCTATTTATGAGCACTAATAATGGTTATAACTGCTGTCTGGGATATTCTTCTAGTTCAAGGGAACAGTCCCATAGATATAAATGGTTCAATTTAGACAACTGCATTATGGTTCAATCTAGGCAACTTTTAGATAAAAATAAAAAAAATCAACTTTCTTATTAAATTATTTTACTAAAATTATTGTAATAAATTGCAGCCAAAGGAATTTCCTATCAAAGTATATAATAAGTCTTTTCCTGCTTACTTCAAAACAGCGTAAGGGCTTTTTGTCCTGTGTTAAAATAATTAATGGATGATAATGGATTAACGGAAAACTTGTTCTCTAACTATTACTACGTACCGCGTTCTCTTAACCTTCGGTCGGGTGCAATACAAATGCTAACGCGATCGGGGCGACAACATTTTTGCTTGGGCTTAAGGGAAAGCTTTTTAAGCTGAACAATTCGTATTTCTGTTTTTAAATAAATTTTTGGATTTCCTCGCAATTTCAAATAAAAAAAATGTCCAGGAATTGAGGAGGGAGTTGACTTTTGTTTCCCTGTGAGGTTCCCTAGCAATGACAACTGTTTTCGTTGATTGAAATAATTCGAAATTTTTGAAACATTATATAGGAAATTAGGATCTATATCATTGAATTAGGGTCTGTGACACAGGTATACGAACTTCTGCAGTATATAAAAAGAAATATTGAGAAAAATTTGAGAAATAAAAAATACAATCGTATTCTTGGGCAACTCATCTACCAGATTAACGTGCCTCTCACGTACATCAAAAAGCAGTAGAGAAAAAAAAACCACGATACCCTAGCGTGAATGTTAAGGAGCCAGGAAGCTACTAGAAATCAAACTTCTTTCTCGGTAAAACCCGCAGTTAATCACAAAAAATATTGATGCTTCATGTCGCAGATTTGTTGCGCCCGACGGAAGGTTAAAATTGATTTCATGCAACGTATTTACATCGTTACAAAATAAATTGCATATTTTAAGGCCAAAATATTCATTAGAATTGAAGTTATTATATAGGTCCAATATTGGTGCCGATCTAAATTTGGCTACATTTCCTTGTACAGAAAAGTTTGCTTTATATTTTTATACTTTATACTTTTATATTTTATACTTTTATACTTTATACTTTATACTTTATACTTTTATACTTTATACTTTATACTTTATACTTTTATACTTTATACTTTTATTCTTTATACATTTTTATTTATTTATACTTTTTTATTTCCGATCACGCGATTATTCTATGAGAATGAGATACAGAATTTTAGAGTTTGAAAAGGAGAAAAATCTGTGAAAGCTAAAGTTGCTTTAAATTCTTAATAACGCCAAGGATGATTGAAAGAACATAGAATTCCCATCAGTCTCATAAATATATATAGAGGCCGAAAAATAGATTTTAAATTTTGATGGAGATTTTTGTCAATTTTTGGAGTCCCATCAGAATCTAAAATATGCTTTCAATCTGATACTTTTAGAAAAAGTAAAAACACCTATGGTTATTTTTTATTTATACAGTTTAGAAAATATTTCATATACATATAAATTGGCGTTTCGAAACTTTTCATGTGTATTTTTTTGTTTATGAATAAAATTAAAAACTTGAAAGTTTTTGAAGTTAACACTGAGCAGTCAAAAATAATGCTGACGGATATAAATATTGAATCAAAGCTTTGGGCACTTTGAAATTCATCATACGAAACTTGATGGAAAATAGAGATGACGGAAACAAGCCGTTTTCAAATAAAAATATATTGTCGGAACTTCGCAATGACTTGTTTATCCATCACAATAAAAAGTAAAATTAAGGAAAGCACGATGAAATCACAATGATCTATTGTATAACTCTTATAAATTATTAACTTGCTTGAAAACGCGTCAAGGCTATGCAATAAAGAAAATGTTGAGATACAAAAGCCATAAAAATTGCTCCAGTGTCACAAATTTATTTGCAGTATTGCGAAACAACTATAGAATGAAAGTTCAATAATTGAAGATTGTGAGAGAATCAGAGAGAAAACAGAGGGGTGTTCGCTCTAGACGGTTTTCATGTTTGGAAGTAAAAAACAAGTAATATAAAAAAAAATTAAAGTCAATTCTTATTTAGGTCAGCGATCTACACGCTTCGTCACTGACGGTATTTATTCCTAAATTTATATCCAGCTAAATATCTTATATAAGAGAAATTTTTTTCTCCCATATAAAACTAACATTAATTAATTAAATTTAATTAATGAATTAATATTTGAAAAACTGTATTAACATCAAGTGTCATCCACTACAAGTTTTAAAAAATGTATTTGAACTTGAGTGGATGAATAAAAAGTCTTCTATTAACGATTGAAAATTTGAACAAGATGTATAAATATATATAGAGAGAGTATGAACTAATAGTAGGAATTGAATAAGTATTTAAACAAGCCCGAATTCGCTGTTTTTGATAAGTTGAATTTAAAGTAATCATCTAAAAATAATAATACTTTATGCACATTTTTTTCCTGTTTTTTGAAAAAGCGTGTGTTTGTGGTTGCTTGTGTCTATAAGCTTTTTCAGAGGATACTTCTTTCAATTGGGAAACTAAATCCACAATCGATTTGTCGGTGGTTGTCGGTGAATGGGCAATAATATCGTTGATCTATACTAAAGTCTGTTGAGCTCAAACTTTCATTTTTAATGGTCGGAACCTTATCAGCAGCTTCTTTTTCAGAGTCCGAATTAGCGACTGAGAGGCGCAAATGAACTCTTTTATGCCTCATAATGGTAAAGGCAGATGTTTAATATTCAGTTCACACTGGAAAAGGAATGATTAATTTAGATATCATTTCCGGTGATGTTTCTGAGTTTACAAATGTTTTGTTCTTTTTTTCCTCAGCTTTTTCTTAACACGTTCACTGCTCCCATAGGAAGTTAAAGTGATCAACAGAGTGCAAAACTTGTTTTTAATTTAATTGTTTGTAAAGGATTTATTGGTTGCAGTATATATAATTCGGAATAAGTTCACAGACATATAGTGAGATCACCGGTGATGCTCATGGAACTGTAGTAATGCGTTATAAGTTCTATGCCATGCAGCGGCGTAGCTGCAACTATTGCCACCAGGGACGAATTTTCAGTATATTTCCCTTACTTTACAAGATACATAAACCTCAAAATAAAAAAAGTGAATTCTAGGAGAAAAATTGATTTAATAACACAATTCGTCACTTGACATCCTTTGTCTGTGCGGGTTGGTTGCGACATCGCACGCCCACCACAAGACTTTCTTTCAAATACCGGCAATTTACCAAAAAAAGGCTAAAAATATGAACGAATTGCGATATATATGTATTTATATTTTATGTACATTGATTGAACTAGTGCCGTTGTTCTACTTAGTTATAAAATTGTTTTTCTGCATGTCTGATTTTGTGGCCCCTTTCTAAGTGCCGCCCGGGGACGATCTCCCCGCTCTCCCCCTATAGCTACGCCACTGATGCCATGAGCATCACAGGTGACCCCGGCAAAAAAGAGCTAATAGTATATACTGTGTTCAGTGTCTTTCCGTAAAACATGTAAGGCATAAAAAATATTACATCGGTTGAGCTACTGCTGCTCTCCTGTTGACGTTTTTCATAGCAACTCATACATTGGCTTTTTTCTTTCTGTTGTTTCTGGTGTTCTTCCAGCCTCTACTAGTATAGTCTGACCATGGATTCCGAGGCTACCACTTTTGGAAGATTTTACGCAGGAAAGGGGTGTCAGGCAATAAGTCATATAGGCGCATTTCCGGAGTTCTTTGTTAGATCACGCTGAGTAAAATGCAAACATCACCCTTCCATTTTTCACTTTCCCGCTATTTTGATGAAAATAACACCGCTCGGCGCATGCGCAAAATCGCGAATGGTTTCCGAATCCGTTGCTATGCTATACATGTTTTTCCTGATCCTGTACCTCAACTATTTCGTTTATTCCAGAGTGCAACATACAAACATAATGTCATTGCTGAACTGCCCAAGGTTTTTATTTAAAATTACAGTAAAGCACCATTTATACGTTTCTCATTTACACGTCGTTTCATCACAATCCTGATTCATTCGTATTTATTGTAATGATAAATTGCTTCGTTTATACGACGGGAAGTTTCGGTTATACGTCGTTTTCCTCCTAAAGTGTGAAAATTTCCTCTGCACCTAACAAAATCCTGGTCACGGCACCATTTTGTTAGGTGCAGGGGTGAATGGCTGGCGTTTTCGAGCAGCCCATGCGACGACCACCCCCACGATCTGTCATCAGAGATAGGCCATTCAAGTCACACCACCATTATTGTACCGAGTCAAGGAACGAAACTCCGCTTACTTATACAGCGGCTTTTCATCCACGTACTCCTGGCAGCCCCAGGTGGGACTCGCTAAGCAAGGTTAACCGCTTAGAGAAGTTTTACTGTAAATAGTCAGAACAGCACATGTAACAGGAAAAAGGATGAGTTACTTGAAAACGAGACTTACAAATAATTGAAAAATAGACTTCTAAACTTCTTCAAAGACTTCTAGCGAAGGCTTGTAACACTATTTTGTAGAGTATGATCTCTTGCTTCCACCACCTCTTTTTCATAGTATTAGACATTTTATCTCTTATTTCCAGTGTTTGATTGTCAATGAAGAAAATATCCGATCATAATGTGGAAAACCGATTTCAATTCATCCTTACGGGATAAACGTAAAGTAACCCATGCAAAATTAAATTTTTAGTCTATTGCATACAATGCAATTGCAGTTTGTATTGGATAGACCAAATCTATATCTGTTACTAGCAATTTCTTTTATGCTTTATGTTTTATTTGGAAATATGATCTTATATCATACGTTAAAAATGCCATTAATTGTTTTTATATATGTTTTTAAACTTTGTATAGTTTATTTAATATCGTTTACTATTTACACTCGAACCATTCGCTTTCGCTGGTTCTTTTGGAGTAAGTGCTATCTAAATGGCATTAACTCTTTCAGATTTTGTAATTCATTTATTTTATTGTCCTTAAACTATTTATTTGGATGTTGCACACTTTTTATAAGTAAGTTAATAAAACTCTGTAAAGTAAATTGTTTGATAAACCTTCAGGTTCCCAAAAACACAGCACAAATTGCATGGCAATGGTTTTAAAACCATGTTTTTAATAACTGCGAATTGTTAAATGGAAATTTGTGAGAATTTTTTCATGCAGCTTCCGTCTTTCGCATTTGTATTATAATAGCTAAAAGTCGAACAATGAACAATTTTTTTAGTGCAAAATATAAGTCATGTAAACACACCGTTACATTGTACGTTGTTGACTATATGCGCATGCACACTGTGACATATAGTGCAACATTTAGAAACTTGTTTGGATGACATTCACAGCTGCATTTCTTGCCTTACTCTCATTTCATGTAAATTTACTCCACTTAAATGCAAGTCTGCCACTGTTTTTTTAAAAAGCCTTTACAGAAAAGGCGCATTGTTTACTACTCGAATATTCGTTGGTTTGTCGTTTGAACTAAATTCCGTACAATTAAAAGAATGAGGGAACATATTTTCTTTATCAGATGGCACGATTTCTGTTGTCCGTGCACTAATAGCTCAGTATACTGTGACAAAAGCGTTTTGTGAATGTACGTGAATGCCGTCCAATAAGCAGGATTTTTTTTAAAAAATAAAGCTCTTTATTTTTACAAATATTCTAAGCAAAGAAAGGTAGCACAAGTATTGAAACATCACTTGTAAAAATTCACAACAGAGATTACCATTAAATCTCAACACAGTGCTCAAAGGCTTCTTGTTAGCTCACCAGCAAGCAAGCTGGTGAGCTTGCTGATCAAAATCCAACTAACTCCTCTTGGCTTGAGAGCTTGTTTTCATACTTTTCAACAGGAAGTGACGTCGTTACGAAGGAAGTCACGTAATCTACAGAAAGTTCATGAAGTCAGTATGAATAAGGTGACAGTTCTTGGTCTTTCTAGAAAATTCTTTTGTCGCCGAAGTCGCCAAATTTGTCTGCAAGTCGCCAAATCTGCCGCCAAGATTAGCATCTCAGGGGAACAACTTTATAGCTTTGTACCAATACTTTATTTTTTAAGAACTTCTCAGGAGTTAACTAAAAACTCTCAGCCCTTCGCTCAGCAGCCATATATAGGCATCTTCACTCCATAAGTTCTACATATAATCTGATTGAAAGTCAACAACACATGGCATTACACATTTAGCCCTCCCCCCAAGACCCAACCGCAGTTGGCGTGACATGCGTAGTGAACGATTTTTGGTCTTGGTATTAACTTGATTTTAGTACGATAATTTTTAAAGGCTGATATTAACTGTTAATTGCGAAATGCGTGATGCAAAAATCATTCAATTCTCTCTACAGAGCAGATCGTTGGATCTAGAGATACCAAATTTGGCGAGTAGGAGGATTTGGGGTAGATTGATACGCGGGAGCATTGATACAGTCCATAAATTTTGATGATTGGAATGACTCAAGATGTTCATATCCCTTCATATATATGCCACTGTAACCCTTAGCGCACGGTACATTTTTCGGCCATGTTGAGTCAAAAGTTCATTTACAAATGAATCAAACCTCTAATCATCTCGCCTAAGTAAATTTTACTCTTATTATGTGTTGTGTGATTTCTACAACTAGTTACGTTTTCCTTGCAAGGACTATACTCCAAAGGTAGTAAAAAACATTTATTTTTCTGATCTATATTAAGTTTTGAAGTTTTTAAGCGTTGTTTTTGATAACCATTTGTTTTAAGTAAAAAGGCTCTTGGGGAAGATTGATGCAATTGATCCCGGGGCATACTGATACGTGTCTTCTGTGGGTATCAATGTGCCTTAATAGGAACTATTTTGCAAAATAGTCTTCAGAAATGGAGAAAAAGTAAAAATGAACTTTCTAAGAGAAACACGCAATTAAGTATTTGTTTAAATAATGAAAAAGTTTTAAATTTCTTTGCAAAAATGAAAAGTATTGTTGTAAATTAAGTTAAAATATTTTTTACGAATTTATAAAAATTGGAAAAAAAAATCTACTGAAACTTAATATCATCGAAGAGATAATTGTTTGCCTTTCCAGATGGTGAGGAAATTATTTTTCTGCCATATTATTTCCTTGAGTCATCTAGGAAGAAAGCGAAAATTTCCCTTAATTTTTAATTAATGAAAATTTACGAAAATGGCTTTGAGGTACACATTCCCTCCCTCCAACTCTCCGAAGTATTTTAAAACCCACACCCACCCATTGTACTTTATTATTTGTAGAGATAAATTATTTTCTGATGCAGTATTGTTTCATTTTTCGAGTCTCATTAAAAATGTTTAATTTCAATTTAAAAATATGTTCATTACTTTGTTAAACTTTTAAACATTGATTTGGAATATAAAGTTTATTGATAAAACAAATTTTGTTTTGATCCCAGACCTATTAAACCCCATTATTTCCGTGTTTATCAATGTACCCGTTGTATGGGGCAGATTGATAAAAATAATTTTTAGGAAAAAAGTGTAATAAATATTTTATTATATCATTAGTGACCAAAATTCTATTGAAATCCAACAATATATTAACAAATGCATAAATATAGTGTATTAGTTCTAATTATTTCCGTTGGTAAAATCAATTTTTAGCTTTTCTTGGGTAGTAGTTTTTCAATAAGAAAATTTTTTAAAATTTTAATTAGATTTTTAATTAATTAAAAATTAATCTAAATTGTAGCATTTTTTCTCAATAAAGTCGGATCATATTATCAATGTAAACAATTTTTCCATCTCTTTAAAATTCAAAAAAATGTCTCTTCCGTGTTACCAGTTTTATTTCCGCACATTTTTTCTTTACTTTTTAACTCTTTAATCCCGAGGCTATTTTTTTCTTCTAGCCCCTTTAAAACCGGGCCTTTTTGATATGACATGAATTGGACTCTCGAAACCTGGGTGGTCATTTTCCCCACCCCCTGCTTTAGCCTTCCCTTAAGGAGCACTGAAATGGGCTCTGTTTGCAAGGATAATTGGACCCCTACCGCGCTTATCTCCTAAGTGATCTCAGAACCTAACTTCCCCTGAAAAGAAGCCTGCCGCCTCAGACCGGCCTTCATAGCTGTTAAGAGGTTTTAGACCGCCCAGGACCGCCTCGCTCGTTGTGAGAGGCTGAAACATTTAAAAGTATTTTTATGTTTATTTTACAACGATACATTTTGTTGTCTTAGTTACTGCAACTGTACACATGTGACTTGTGACGATATTTAATATATTCTTTGTGAACAGGATATCTCTGTTATAATTGCTAAGAGTAAATTTTATACTAATAATTATTTTAATAATCAAGAATTTAAATAAGATCGATTAATCAAGCTTAAAACTTTATCATTCCACAATGTTTCGGACTAGAATCTCGAATATCTTTTAAATTTTTACGCTTGCTTTGTAATTCTGCTTACAGAGTTTTGAATCTATCCACTCTTCTCAGAAACGCTACGCAGAAAGAAACAAGTAACATATAAGCTTATTATCGTTCATCGAAGCCTATTTATTCGTGCGGCACTCTTAACTATAAATTGGATCCCTGGTGCCCTAAAGTTCATCGAATAAAATGTGACACGGAAGCAATCGTGCATAATTCCTTTGAGACGAATTCCCTTGATTCCTCTATTCAGGGAATCATCAAACTTGCATGCATGATTTCCCTTTGCGCTTGAAAATTTTAAAAATAAAATAAAGTCATTTCAGTATAATACTTGCTAGAATGGCGGTTTCTGATCTGGAAGAGAAAATATGAAAAATTTGATTTTATTATTCATCGGTTGTCTTCAGGTCTCTAGAGACTGAAAAGCGGTGTTCAGTTTTAATAAACTAATACTCCGAAATATGTGTTTATAAAGTGGATGGTAACAATCAAAAGATATTCCAGGAGAAATAAACTCATATAAGGTGTGCCCAGATGAAAGGAGACCTCAGTTGTATTGCCGTTGTATCAAATCCCAGTGAGTTATTGTGCTAGTCTATAGATGGCGTGGTGGTATTCCCAGTTGCACCTGCAGGTTAACGGCTTCGCATCAATATCCTCATTTCTGGAGAGTTGTTTCCGCAGTTCGTTGCATGATGGATTCGTCCATATCAGCACAAAGAGCAGTTCTCCCATTTCCTCCCGCATGCTTCACAAATTTATCGCAGGATGAAAGAGGTGTACGGAGAGCAGTGTCTCTCACGGTGCACCATATTCCGGTGGTGTCAGCGTTATGAGGCGGGACGCGTAAACATCAAGGTCTTGCCACGTTCTGGGCAGGCGCACGTTGTGGCCAACAGTGCCACGATTTCGGCTGTGGATGAACTCATACGGCAGAATCGTCGGCTCACCACACGTGAAATTGCTGTTGAACTGTCGATAAGCAGATGAACTGTGCATTACATAATCCACAAAAAGCTTGGTTTTGCCGAAGTGGGTGCCCAGGCATCTGTCAGAGAATCAGAAGACGGCGAGAATGGGCGTTTGCCTGACCCAGCAGTTTCTACACTGAAGCCATCCACTCTCTTCCTACGTGCTGGGATCAGTGCATCAATGTCAATGGCGATTATTTATAGTTGTACTGTTCCACGTGAACTGTAATTAGAATATTGTTATTAAAATTTCTTTTTATATAACTGTAGTCTCCTTTTCATTTGGGCAACCTTATGCAAAGGATAAGGGGTGCAAGGTTTAGTTTAGTTATATTAAGTTTCCGTTTCGATAAACACTACTTTGGGAAGGACCTTGTCATTTTGAATGTGGTCAGATGATGAGCAAAGTCATGCCAATGGGGTGGCGAGATTACCTCCCACTAAGGACTCGACTGAGACAGGGCCAGTTCATTAACTAGGCAAAGTAGATATTTCCTTATGTCCCGCAACTTTAGGGGGTACCTGAGGCCTCTAGAGTTTTTTATTTATTTATTAATTTTCTGTCTGTACTTTCAGAATGATTTAATTTTGCGTTTTCATTTAATTTACAAAGGCGACCACTCCAATTTATTCAAATTAAAATCAAGTATCATCTAAATTTTGGAACGTTATTCTCATAGCATTACTTATTAATTACATTTTGCAAGCTTTATATTATGTTGTTTCATAAATTAAAAAAATATGTTGCTTTCTAATTAAAAACAAATGTCGCTCCTATAATCAAATAGTATTTATATTGTGTTGAAAAAGTTTTGAAATTTTTTTTACTATTTTGTATAAAGTTACTTTTAAATTTTAATTTTGCTTTTTTTATAATCCATGTAATGAAATCAACTCTCTTGAATGTAATCCTCTATTAGATGATTTACTATTTGAGCTCGTCAAAATTTGCTATTTAATGCCGCTTATATAGATAAAAAATTAAAATCAATACTAAAATATATAGTTTTGGAGGTTGGGGAGGGAATAAGGGCCCCCACAGGGCTTAATCCGGCAATGAGCCGAGAAGGGGGGGATACTAAAATTTCTTCTTTGTTTTTCATTTGTTTAATTCTCAGTTGTGTAGACTACAACAAAGCCACATTTACTCCTATCGGCGACCTTTGGAAGTTCTTTCTTTCTTCACAGAATATTTTTCCCCATGTCGTCATTAGTCCCTCTAACACAGCGGTTCCCAACCTATAGGCCGTGGCCTACTTGTGGGCCTCGCGTAGCATATTAGTGGACCGCCGGAACGCTAGAACAAGAGTCGAAGTCAGGGGAGCTGATGGGGTTCTCGACCACTTATCTGTGTGAACGCATTTTCGCAATTTTTTTTTGAAACATAAGTACAGAAACAAACTGAATATAAACAATGACTTCCTGCTGAAACTGTGAAGTTTCAATCCAGATATTGACTCTCTCGTGGGGGAGAAACAATGTCAAAAATCTCTTTGATTTTTTTTTATTTTGAATCTTCACCGCTTGTTTTTGAGTTTTCTTTCATTGCGACAGCTAAGTAAAAGGAATAAAGTTTTTTAGCTTTATAAATATATTTTTACAGTAAGTTTTGCTAATTACTGACATACACGTGCAAATAATTAAATATGCATTATATGTGTTTGTATATTTTTACTTGAATATTTAGTTAGTGGACCTCAAAATACTTTTACACAACAGGTGGTCCGCACAACCAAAAAGGTTGGGAACCGCTGCTCTAACAAATTTGGTGGCATTTCAGCTGATAAATCGAGCTACAGATGGGTTTGAGTAGCGACAGTATATACTTAATTTACCAATATCTTGATAATTACCAAGCTTTACGGACTAATTTATCGAAAAGACTTGAGGACCCATTTTTCTACCCTTTATATTTCAATATTTATAGATTACAAAGCATGAAAGATTGTGCCTTTATTACGATTACGAGATTATTCAAGTAGCGTGCTCACTGCTGAATTGTATAAAGGCTAAGTTAACAAGGCTGTCACGTCCCTAATTACAAGCGCCCAATTATTAATACGAGTTGACACATACTGAACACCGCTTATAATTTATACGATTCTATGCTCGTCAGACATACTGTGTTGGGATGAGGTTTAGTGCCTACGGGGCAGTTTGCAAATGAGCTGCAGAGGTTGATGTCATAGCCTTTGGCAGTTATTCACACGATAGTATTTTAACGGCTTCTTAATTTACGTTATTTTAGAAAAATCTACTTAATAAAATTCAGTAACAATCAACCTTTTTTAGCAACAAAAAAAGAGGTGCTTATATTTTTTATAAACTATTTGTGATAAAGTTATAATCTAGTTAATCGAAACTCATAAAATTGAGATAATTATACTTTCTAGTGTAAAAATAAAAAAGAGAAAGAATTGTTAACATGAAAGTGTTCGATCTCGAGATTTTGATTCATCTCCACGTAATAAGTCTCCTTCAATTTGTAAAGGGAACTTTGTAATTAAGTTTGTCTGTCACTCTATGAGCAAGATAATTGAAAAACGTAACAAGCTAGATGGGTGTAATTTGGTGCATGTGGTTTAATCACAAGACTTTAAGATCTGTGCCAACTTATGGAATATATTTGTCAAAAAGTTGTCTGTCTATATAACTGCCTATTCGTGTACATTAGAGTTTGGTAACTCAAAATTGCCACAAGCTAGATTAATGAAATTTGTTAACCAGTTTAGAAACCAAAATGTTGGACCTGTATATAATTCCGTACCCAATCGTTCAACGAGGAGGAGTCCAAAATTCTTTATTTATAAAATGCTTTTTTCTTTTCATAAAACACACACTTACACGCTTTTCTTAACAAAAGATGCGCATTATTCTGTAAGCGTATGAAACAGTCAAGGGACAAACCCGCACCTGATTCAATTTTAGCAACACCTAAAGTAATTAGATCAGGTAAGCATGTTCCAAGCAGCGTGTTCAAGAAATAGTAGATTTTAAAAACTTCAGTAAAACTCTGGAAATCCGAACTAAATTGGGCTGACCTTTGTTCGGATTTCGGGGAATTTGGATTATATAAAACAGAACTCCATCTCCTACCCCCGTATCCGTGGCCAGTCCGGTTACTGAACGGTTTAATGGGCAAGACACGGGAATTTTATTGAAGACAAAAACAATATAAAAAAAGACAGAAAAAACCCAGATAGTTACACTATGTACAGCAAAGGCATTTATATTTTTACAATATTATTTCGCATTATTGTTCTTTTCTTTAGATGGTAATTTTCTTTTACTTCTTTTTTTGGGGGGGGAGGTCTGGTTATTTGCAATTTGTTGGATGAGCTCGCTGGAAAGTTGGGAAATTCAGTAAAATACTTTTTGTTTAGTCTTGATTGCAGCGCCTTCCCCCAAGCGGGTGGCGAAGAGATAAACCTACCAGTTCTAGAGAAGAATTGCTGATAGATGGACTCAAAAGCCGGTGTTCCTCTATTAAGCAGGAGACAGAGTATTTACCTCCTTCCAAGCGAGGTACTGTGAAGTAACTATCTATATTGTATCTACTATTAAGCGAGATCGTATAGTCTGAAATGTGGTTTATTTCCACTGTTTGATGATTATATCATTAATTACTATTTAGCCACAGTCTCTATTTTGTTTCGTCATGTTTACCTATATTGAGTTATAAAATAAATTATTGAAAAAGAAATATAGTTGATATTTATTTTTAATTAAAAACGAGCTATCGCACCCACTCTTGACATGCCAAATGCAGTAGAGCAGCGGTTGCCAACCCTTTTGGTTATCTGGACCACCTGTTGAGTAAAATGGAATCCAAAAACATTGAAAGAAAGCAAAAAAAACTAAGTAAAATACTCTGAGAGAATCGAATTAAACGAACAAGGAGTCCACTTTATCAAGGGCTAAGGACTATATTCGAAATGGATTCAAAATATTTGGAAATTTTTTCTGTAAGGAGCTTGCTCTTCTCTCAGAGTATTTTTCTTAGTTTTTTGCTTTCTTTGAATGATTTTGATTTCCATTGTTTTTTTGTTTTTTGTATGCTGCTGCAATTGCGCGCTACTTAAACATTTTCTAATTTTTTATTGTTTAAATTTTCTTCTTTCTACTTTTTCTAGTTGATTGTTTTTAAGCTCTGTCGAGTAAAACATATTTTTAGGCCCACTAACTGAATATAGGTATGCAAACAAAAAACAACCACATATAATACATATACATATATATCATATGCGCGTATATATCAGTAATTTGTAAAGATTGCTGTAAAAATATTAAACATATATTGAGTATAAAACAAAAAACATCATTGTTATTATTTATCTGTCACAATGTAAGAAAACTCAAAAACAAGCGGACAAGATTTAAAATAAAACTCAATGGAATTTTCGACTGTGTTTGTCCTCTACGAGAGAGTCGATATCTGGATTAAAACTTCACAGTTTCTATATTAATTCTTTTCCTACATTCAGTTTGTTTCTGAACATATTTTCAAAGAAATTAAAGTTGAGAAAGCATGTCCACGCAGATAAGTGGTCGAGAACCCGAACATTTATCCAGAACGGGGCCAATGATAGTTTTCGAAAACACGATTTAAGAGTCTGGTAACATGATAGTTCAATTAACTAGTCTTCTTCATTTAATGGTTCTTTCTCTTTCTTTATGTAGTCTTCTTCAGTAGAATTTGAGATCCATTGGTTCTCGTTTTCAATTTTCGGAAAGTAGCACCTAAAACAAATATGAAATCGCCTATTAACTTCCCTGACTTCGACACCTGACTAGCGTTCCACGGCCCATAGGTTAGGAACCGCTGCAGAACAGTATTGACTCTGTGAAGGCGTGCGGAAAGAGCACAGGGCGATTCGCACGGTACAGGAGCAAAAGAGTTGAGGTTAAAAAGAAGATATCTGAGTTCGTTTCTACTAATCAAGGTGCTTCATTCTTTCTTAAAGACCAATCCGAATTATTCTTTTAAGTTAGGAATAAACATTAGCTTTGTTTCCGATTCGGAATTGTTATTTTCCCTTCATTTTTCAGTAAACATTTTTCAGAAAATTAAAAAAAAAAGTTGTTCGGATCATCCGAAATTTCGGATTCCCGGGGTTCTACTGTATTTAGAAAATCTTTTTTTACTATGTCTGAATTACTTGTAAATTTGATTTGTGCCTATACTGATATTCTGATCTTCTCACCATCATTCAAATACTATCGCAGGTCATTGATTTGGTTTAAAGGAATAAATTCCTTTAAACCAAAGATTTATGTTGGTTTAAGGAAAAGTTTGCTTCCTTGGGATTCATAAGAGCTTCGGAGAAATGATAAATGGATAATTTATATAACATCACTATGCAAATTTTATTAGTTACTATACTGATATTCGGATCTTCTTACCATCATTCAAATACTATCGCTGGCCATTGATCTTAGTCGAAAGGAATAAATTCCTTTAATCCAAATATTTATGTTGGTTTATGGAAAAGTTTGCATTCTTGCGATTCATATGAGCTTCGGAAAAATGATAAATGGATAATTTATATAACATCACTATCAATTTTGTTAAAACTCATATTGGAAAGCATAAATCCACTTGAAGTTTGAAAATAACGCCTTTCTTTGTTGCTGATGCTACAATGAAATACGAAATGAAAAGAATCTTCTAGAATTCTGCTCTTGGCACTGCGATCAAATCTTTTAATCCAATAAAGATAAGGATTTTCTCCTTCTACTTATTTTATTTGCAATGGTTTATCAAATGTCAAAGCATATGCCGATCAATTCAAATACGAAATGAAGAGAAATTGAATTGCTTCAGTAGAAAAGGATAAATCCTTCTATTTTTGGTTTTATGATTTTGAACATCTAAATGCTAGTGGTCTACTGGGAAGAATGCTAATCCTCTATATGATGAGTTATTAATTTTATGGGTGAGCCAGGAGGCCTACGATCTCTTTGCAAAAAAATCTCTGCAAGCCGGAAGGCGAAAGTCGATTGCTTTTTTCCGTAGATATAAGGAAAAGAAAATTTCATTCGGGTTAAAGTTAATAATCTCATAAGGGTTATCATCATAATCGAATTACTCCGACCAGCCTACTGTGGGTTGCTAATTTAATGTGGACACTTTAAAATTTTCATATTTTTTCGAATATCTCAAGAAAATCAAAAAATGATGAAAAATTTCGGATTTTTTAAGAAAGCCTTTATATCTTCCCGAATATTTATTAAACATTTACGAAATTACATGTAAATAATACGCACATCAAACATAGAGATTAATGAAAGTTTCATCACTTTATCAGTTTTCTTTGAAACGGGATGAGTCTGTATTTTTTTAGTCTTCATCACATTTTGGTAGGTCCCCTAAATTATCTAGTGACCAAATCTTCACCGTAAAATGCGAGTTTAAGCCTAATATTTACATATTTGAAATTCTAAGGAAATCCATGCAGAATTTCTGGAGATAGTAGAAAAAATATGAAATATTAAAGTGTCATCATTAAATTGGAACCCCACTGTAGGCATGCCGATTCACTTGAATGATCCAGCCGCCGCGACAATTAATCGGGCACTGCGGCCCTCACATAATAGACCTTATTACGAGCGGATCATGCGACGACCTCTCAGACAGATGTAAGACCCGTCATCGAAGGGAGGTAATTCAACCCCCACCATTACTGTATACCACCGGGCAGCGAGACTCTGCTCAATTATAGGTCAGGTTCTCATCCCCATATTTCAAGTGCCCCCTTAAGTGGTAATAAGGCTTGGCACTATCAGGAAAGAAGGAGGAAGAGAATGCAGGTGACGAGAGCTTCTTAACAAGGGTCCACAAACTTAGGTTAAAAACAGTCGAAAATCACTTTTGAGCCCTTAACTTCTAAGAGCTATCAGGA
>BGPR01023460.1:0-24204 GCA_013235015.1 Araneus ventricosus | reverse complement strand
TCCTGATAGCTCTTAGAAGTTAAGGGCTCAAAAGTGATTTTCGACTGTTTTTAACCTAAGTTTGTGGACCCTTGTTAAGAAGCTCTCGTCACCTGCATTCTCTTCCTCCTTCTTTCCTGATAGTGCCAAGCCTTATTACCACTTAAGGGGGCACTTGAAATATGGGGATGAGAACCTGACCTATAATTGAGCAGAGTCTCGCTGCCCGGTGGTATACAGTAATGGTGGGGGTTGAATTACCTCCCTTCGATGACGGGTCTTACATCTGTCTGAGAGGTCGTCGCATGATCCGCTCGTAATAAGGTCTATTATGTGAGGGCCGCAGTGCCCGATTAATTGTCGCGGCGGCTGGATCATTCAAGTGAATCGGCATGCCTACAGTGGGGTTCCAATTTAATGATGACACTTTAATATTTCATATTTTTTCTACTATCTCCAGAAATTCTGCATGGATTTCCTTAGAATTTCAAATATGTAAATATTAGGCTTAAACTCGCATTTTACGGTGAAGATTTGGTCACTAGATAATTTAGGGGACCTACCAAAATGTGATGAAGACTAAAAAAATACAGACTCATCCCGTTTCAAAGAAAACTGATAAAGTGATGAAACTTTCATTAATCTCTATGTTTGATGTGCGTATTATTTACATGTAATTTCGTAAATGTTTAATAAATATTCGGGAAGATATAAAGGCTTTCTTAAAAAATCCGAAATTTTTCATCATTTTTTGATTTTCTTGAGATATTCGAAAAAATATGAAAATTTTAAAGTGTCCACATTAAATTAGCAACCCACAGTAGGCTGGTCGGAGTAATTCGATTATGATGATAACCCTTATGAGATTATTAACTTTAACCCGAATGAAATTTTCTTTTCCTTATATCTACGGAAAAAAGCAATCGACTTTCGCCTTCCGGCTTGCAGAGATTTTTTTGCAAAGAGATCGTAGGCCTCCTGGCTCACCCATAAAATTAATAACTCATCATATAGAGGATTAGCATTCTTCCCAGTAGACCACTAGCATTTAGATGTTCAAAATCATAAAACCAAAAATAGAAGGATTTATCCTTTTCTACTGAAGCAATTCAATTTCTCTTCATTTCGTATTTGAATTGATCGGCATATGCTTTGACATTTGATAAACCATTGCAAATAAAATAAGTAGAAGGAGAAAATCCTTATCTTTATTGGATTAAAAGATTTGATCGCAGTGCCAAGAGCAGAATTCTAGAAGATTCTTTTCATTTCGTATTTCATTGTAGCATCAGCAACAAAGAAAGGCGTTATTTTCAAACTTCAAGTGGATTTATGCTTTCCAATATGAGTTTTAACAAAATTGATAGTGATGTTATATAAATTATCCATTTATCATTTTTCCGAAGCTCATATGAATCGCAAGAATGCAAACTTTTCCATAAACCAACATAAATATTTGGATTAAAGGAATTTATTCCTTTCGACTAAGATCAATGGCCAGCGATAGTATTTGAATGATGGTAAGAAGATCCGAATATCAGTATAGTAACTAATAAAATTTGCATAGTGATGTTATATAAATTATCCATTTATCATTTCTCCGAAGCTCTTATGAATCCCAAGGAAGCAAACTTTTCCTTAAACCAACATAAATCTTTGGTTTAAAGGAATTTATTCCTTTAAACCAAATCAATGACCTGCGATAGTATTTGAATGATGGTGAGAAGATCAGAATATCAGTATAGGCACAAATCAAATTTACAAGTAATTCAGACATAGTAAAAAAAGATTTTCTAAATACAGTAGAACCCCGGGAATCCGAAATTTCGGATGATCCGAACAACTTTTTTTTTTAATTTTCTGAAAAATGTTTACTGAAAAATGAAGGGAAAATAACAATTCCGAATCGGAAACAAAGCTAATGTTTATTCCTAACTTAAAAGAATAATTCGGATTGGTCTTTAAGAAAGAATGAAGCACCTTGATTAGTAGAAACGAACTCAGATATCTTCTTTTTAACCTCAACTCTTTTGCTCCTGTACCGTGCGAATCGCCCTGTGCTCTTTCCGCACGCCTTCACAGAGTCAATACTGTTCTGCAGCGGTTCCTAACCTATGGGCCGTGGAACGCTAGTCAGGTGTCGAAGTCAGGGAAGTTAATAGGCGATTTCATATTTGTTTTAGGTGCTACTTTCCGAAAATTGAAAACGAGAACCAATGGATCTCAAATTCTACTGAAGAAGACTACATAAAGAAAGAGAAAGAACCATTAAATGAAGAAGACTAGTTAATTGAACTATCATGTTACCAGACTCTTAAATCGTGTTTTCGAAAACTATCATTGGCCCCGTTCTGGATAAATGTTCGGGTTCTCGACCACTTATCTGCGTGGACATGCTTTCTCAACTTTAATTTCTTTGAAAATATGTTCAGAAACAAACTGAATGTAGGAAAAGAATTAATATAGAAACTGTGAAGTTTTAATCCAGATATCGACTCTCTCGTAGAGGACAAACACAGTCGAAAATTCCATTGAGTTTTATTTTAAATCTTGTCCGCTTGTTTTTGAGTTTTCTTACATTGTGACAGATAAATAATAACAATGATGTTTTTTGTTTTATACTCAATATATGTTTAATATTTTTACAGCAATCTTTACAAATTACTGATATATACGCGCATATGATATATATGTATATGTATTATATGTGGTTGTTTTTTGTTTGCATACCTATATTCAGTTAGTGGGCCTAAAAATATGTTTTACTCGACAGAGCTTAAAAACAATCAACTAGAAAAAGTAGAAAGAAGAAAATTTAAACAATAAAAAATTAGAAAATGTTTAAGTAGCGCGCAATTGCAGCAGCATACAAAAAACAAAAAAACAATGGAAATCAAAATCATTCAAAGAAAGCAAAAAACTAAGAAAAATACTCTGAGAGAAGAGCAAGCTCCTTACAGAAAAAATTTCCAAATATTTTGAATCCATTTCGAATATAGTCCTTAGCCCTTGATAAAGTGGACTCCTTGTTCGTTTAATTCGATTCTCTCAGAGTATTTTACTTAGTTTTTTTTGCTTTCTTTCAATGTTTTTGGATTCCATTTTACTCAACAGGTGGTCCAGATAACCAAAAGGGTTGGCAACCGCTGCTCTACTGCATTTGGCATGTCAAGAGTGGGTGCGATAGCTCGTTTTTAATTAAAAATAAATATCAACTATATTTCTTTTTCAATAATTTATTTTATAACTCAATATAGGTAAACATGACGAAACAAAATAGAGACTGTGGCTAAATAGTAATTAATGATATAATCATCAAACAGTGGAAATAAACCACATTTCAGACTATACGATCTCGCTTAATAGTAGATACAATATAGATAGTTACTTCACAGTACCTCGCTTGGAAGGAGGTAAATACTCTGTCTCCTGCTTAATAGAGGAACACCGGCTTTTGAGTCCATCTATCAGCAATTCTTCTCTAGAACTGGTAGGTTTATCTCTTCGCCACCCGCTTGGGGGAAGGCGCTGCAATCAAGACTAAACAAAAAGTATTTTACTGAATTTCCCAACTTTCCAGCGAGCTCATCCAACAAATTGCAAATAACCAGACCTCCCCCCCCAAAAAAAGAAGTAAAAGAAAATTACCATCTAAAGAAAAGAACAATAATGCGAAATAATATTGTAAAAATATAAATGCCTTTGCTGTACATAGTGTAACTATCTGGGTTTTTTCTGTCTTTTTTTATATTGTTTTTGTCTTCAATAAAATTCCCGTGTCTTGCCCATTAAACCGTTCAGTAACCGGACTGGCCACGGATACGGGGGTAGGAGATGGAGTTCTGTTTTATATAATCCAAATTCCCCGAAATCCGAACAAAGGTCAGCCCAATTTAGTTCGGATTTCCAGAGTTTTACTGAAGTTTTTAAAATCTACTATTTCTTGAACACGCTGCTTGGAACATGCTTACCTGATCTAATTACTTTAGGTGTTGCTAAAATTGAATCAGGTGCGGGTTTGTCCCTTGACTGTTTCATACGCTTACAGAATAATGCGCATCTTTTGTTAAGAAAAGCGTGTAAGTGTGTGTTTTATGAAAAGAAAAAAGCATTTTATAAATAAAGAATTTTGGACTCCTCCTCGTTGAACGATTGGGTACGGAATTATATACAGGTCCAACATTTTGGTTTCTAAACTGGTTAACAAATTTCATTAATCTAGCTTGTGGCAATTTTGAGTTACCAAACTCTAATGTACACGAATAGGCAGTTATATAGACAGACAACTTTTTGACAAATATATTCCATAAGTTGGCACAGATCTTAAAGTCTTGTGATTAAACCACATGCACCAAATTACACCCATCTAGCTTGTTACGTTTTTCAATTATCTTGCTCATAGAGTGACAGACAAACTTAATTACAAAGTTCCCTTTACAAATTGAAGGAGACTTATTACGTGGAGATGAATCAAAATCTCGAGATCGAACACTTTCATGTTAACAATTCTTTCTCTTTTTTATTTTTACACTAGAAAGTATAATTATCTCAATTTTATGAGTTTCGATTAACTAGATTATAACTTTATCACAAATAGTTTATAAAAAATATAAGCACCTCTTTTTTTGTTGCTAAAAAAGGTTGATTGTTACTGAATTTTATTAAGTAGATTTTTCTAAAATAACGTAAATTAAGAAGCCGTTAAAATACTATCGTGTGAATAACTGCCAAAGGCTATGACATCAACCTCTGCAGCTCATTTGCAAACTGCCCCGTAGGCACTAAACCTCATCCCAACACAGTATGTCTGACGAGCATAGAATCGTATAAATTATAAGCGGTGTTCAGTATGTGTCAACTCGTATTAATAATTGGGCGCTTGTAATTAGGGACGTGACAGCCTTGTTAACTTAGCCTTTATACAATTCAGCAGTGAGCACGCTACTTGAATAATCTCGTAATCGTAATAAAGGCACAATCTTTCATGCTTTGTAATCTATAAATATTGAAATATAAAGGGTAGAAAAATGGGTCCTCAAGTCTTTTCGATAAATTAGTCCGTAAAGCTTGGTAATTATCAAGATATTGGTAAATTAAGTATATACTGTCGCTACTCAAACCCATCTGTAGCTCGATTTATCAGCTGAAATGCCACCAAATTTGTTAGAGCAGCGGTTCCCAACCTTTTTGGTTGTGCGGACCACCTGTTGTGTAAAAGTATTTTGAGGTCCACTAACTAAATATTCAAGTAAAAATATACAAACACATATAATGCATATTTAATTATTTGCACGTGTATGTCAGTAATTAGCAAAACTTACTGTAAAAATATATTTATAAAGCTAAAAAACTTTATTCCTTTTACTTAGCTGTCGCAATGAAAGAAAACTCAAAAACAAGCGGTGAAGATTCAAAATAAAAAAAAATCAAAGAGATTTTTGACATTGTTTCTCCCCCACGAGAGAGTCAATATCTGGATTGAAACTTCACAGTTTCAGCAGGAAGTCATTGTTTATATTCAGTTTGTTTCTGTACTTATGTTTCAAAAAAAAATTGCGAAAATGCGTTCACACAGATAAGTGGTCGAGAACCCCATCAGCTCCCCTGACTTCGACTCTTGTTCTAGCGTTCCGGCGGTCCACTAATATGCTACGCGAGGCCCACAAGTAGGCCACGGCCTATAGGTTGGGAACCGCTGTGTTAGAGGGACTAATGACGACATGGGGAAAAATATTCTGTGAAGAAAGAAAGAACTTCCAAAGGTCGCCGATAGGAGTAAATGTGGCTTTGTTGTAGTCTACACAACTGAGAATTAAACAAATGAAAAACAAAGAAGAAATTTTAGTATCCCCCCCTTCTCGGCTCATTGCCGGATTAAGCCCTGTGGGGGCCCTTATTCCCTCCCCAACCTCCAAAACTATATATTTTAGTATTGATTTTAATTTTTTATCTATATAAGCGGCATTAAATAGCAAATTTTGACGAGCTCAAATAGTAAATCATCTAATAGAGGATTACATTCAAGAGAGTTGATTTCATTACATGGATTATAAAAAAAGCAAAATTAAAATTTAAAAGTAACTTTATACAAAATAGTAAAAAAAATTTCAAAACTTTTTCAACACAATATAAATACTATTTGATTATAGGAGCGACATTTGTTTTTAATTAGAAAGCAACATATTTTTTTAATTTATGAAACAACATAATATAAAGCTTGCAAAATGTAATTAATAAGTAATGCTATGAGAATAACGTTCCAAAATTTAGATGATACTTGATTTTAATTTGAATAAATTGGAGTGGTCGCCTTTGTAAATTAAATGAAAACGCAAAATTAAATCATTCTGAAAGTACAGACAGAAAATTAATAAATAAATAAAAAACTCTAGAGGCCTCAGGTACCCCCTAAAGTTGCGGGACATAAGGAAATATCTACTTTGCCTAGTTAATGAACTGGCCCTGTCTCAGTCGAGTCCTTAGTGGGAGGTAATCTCGCCACCCCATTGGCATGACTTTGCTCATCATCTGACCACATTCAAAATGACAAGGTCCTTCCCAAAGTAGTGTTTATCGAAACGGAAACTTAATATAACTAAACTAAACCTTGCACCCCTTATCCTTTGCATAAGGTTGCCCAAATGAAAAGGAGACTACAGTTATATAAAAAGAAATTTTAATAACAATATTCTAATTACAGTTCACGTGGAACAGTACAACTATAAATAATCGCCATTGACATTGATGCACTGATCCCAGCACGTAGGAAGAGAGTGGATGGCTTCAGTGTAGAAACTGCTGGGTCAGGCAAACGCCCATTCTCGCCGTCTTCTGATTCTCTGACAGATGCCTGGGCACCCACTTCGGCAAAACCAAGCTTTTTGTGGATTATGTAATGCACAGTTCATCTGCTTATCGACAGTTCAACAGCAATTTCACGTGTGGTGAGCCGACGATTCTGCCGTATGAGTTCATCCACAGCCGAAATCGTGGCACTGTTGGCCACAACGTGCGCCTGCCCAGAACGTGGCAAGACCTTGATGTTTACGCGTCCCGCCTCATAACGCTGACACCACCGGAATATGGTGCACCGTGAGAGACACTGCTCTCCGTACACCTCTTTCATCCTGCGATAAATTTGTGAAGCATGCGGGAGGAAATGGGAGAACTGCTCTTTGTGCTGATATGGACGAATCCATCATGCAACGAACTGCGGAAACAACTCTCCAGAAATGAGGATATTGATGCGAAGCCGTTAACCTGCAGGTGCAACTGGGAATACCACCACGCCATCTATAGACTAGCACAATAACTCACTGGGATTTGATACAACGGCAATACAACTGAGGTCTCCTTTCATCTGGGCACACCTTATATGAGTTTATTTCTCCTGGAATATCTTTTGATTGTTACCATCCACTTTATAAACACATATTTCGGAGTATTAGTTTATTAAAACTGAACACCGCTTTTCAGTCTCTAGAGACCTGAAGACAACCGATGAATAATAAAATCAAATTTTTCATATTTTCTCTTCCAGATCAGAAACCGCCATTCTAGCAAGTATTATACTGAAATGACTTTATTTTATTTTTAAAATTTTCAAGCGCAAAGGGAAATCATGCATGCAAGTTTGATGATTCCCTGAATAGAGGAATCAAGGGAATTCGTCTCAAAGGAATTATGCACGATTGCTTCCGTGTCACATTTTATTCGATGAACTTTAGGGCACCAGGGATCCAATTTATAGTTAAGAGTGCCGCACGAATAAATAGGCTTCGATGAACGATAATAAGCTTATATGTTACTTGTTTCTTTCTGCGTAGCGTTTCTGAGAAGAGTGGATAGATTCAAAACTCTGTAAGCAGAATTACAAAGCAAGCGTAAAAATTTAAAAGATATTCGAGATTCTAGTCCGAAACATTGTGGAATGATAAAGTTTTAAGCTTGATTAATCGATCTTATTTAAATTCTTGATTATTAAAATAATTATTAGTATAAAATTTACTCTTAGCAATTATAACAGAGATATCCTGTTCACAAAGAATATATTAAATATCGTCACAAGTCACATGTGTACAGTTGCAGTAACTAAGACAACAAAATGTATCGTTGTAAAATAAACATAAAAATACTTTTAAATGTTTCAGCCTCTCACAACGAGCGAGGCGGTCCTGGGCGGTCTAAAACCTCTTAACAGCTATGAAGGCCGGTCTGAGGCGGCAGGCTTCTTTTCAGGGGAAGTTAGGTTCTGAGATCACTTAGGAGATAAGCGCGGTAGGGGTCCAATTATCCTTGCAAACAGAGCCCATTTCAGTGCTCCTTAAGGGAAGGCTAAAGCAGGGGGTGGGGAAAATGACCACCCAGGTTTCGAGAGTCCAATTCATGTCATATCAAAAAGGCCCGGTTTTAAAGGGGCTAGAAGAAAAAAATAGCCTCGGGATTAAAGAGTTAAAAAGTAAAGAAAAAATGTGCGGAAATAAAACTGGTAACACGGAAGAGACATTTTTTTGAATTTTAAAGAGATGGAAAAATTGTTTACATTGATAATATGATCCGACTTTATTGAGAAAAAATGCTACAATTTAGATTAATTTTTAATTAATTAAAAATCTAATTAAAATTTTAAAAAATTTTCTTATTGAAAAACTACTACCCAAGAAAAGCTAAAAATTGATTTTACCAACGGAAATAATTAGAACTAATACACTATATTTATGCATTTGTTAATATATTGTTGGATTTCAATAGAATTTTGGTCACTAATGATATAATAAAATATTTATTACACTTTTTTCCTAAAAATTATTTTTATCAATCTGCCCCATACAACGGGTACATTGATAAACACGGAAATAATGGGGTTTAATAGGTCTGGGATCAAAACAAAATTTGTTTTATCAATAAACTTTATATTCCAAATCAATGTTTAAAAGTTTAACAAAGTAATGAACATATTTTTAAATTGAAATTAAACATTTTTAATGAGACTCGAAAAATGAAACAATACTGCATCAGAAAATAATTTATCTCTACAAATAATAAAGTACAATGGGTGGGTGTGGGTTTTAAAATACTTCGGAGAGTTGGAGGGAGGGAATGTGTACCTCAAAGCCATTTTCGTAAATTTTCATTAATTAAAAATTAAGGGAAATTTTCGCTTTCTTCCTAGATGACTCAAGGAAATAATATGGCAGAAAAATAATTTCCTCACCATCTGGAAAGGCAAACAATTATCTCTTCGATGATATTAAGTTTCAGTAGATTTTTTTTTCCAATTTTTATAAATTCGTAAAAAATATTTTAACTTAATTTACAACAATACTTTTCATTTTTGCAAAGAAATTTAAAACTTTTTCATTATTTAAACAAATACTTAATTGCGTGTTTCTCTTAGAAAGTTCATTTTTACTTTTTCTCCATTTCTGAAGACTATTTTGCAAAATAGTTCCTATTAAGGCACATTGATACCCACAGAAGACACGTATCAGTATGCCCCGGGATCAATTGCATCAATCTTCCCCAAGAGCCTTTTTACTTAAAACAAATGGTTATCAAAAACAACGCTTAAAAACTTCAAAACTTAATATAGATCAGAAAAATAAATGTTTTTTACTACCTTTGGAGTATAGTCCTTGCAAGGAAAACGTAACTAGTTGTAGAAATCACACAACACATAATAAGAGTAAAATTTACTTAGGCGAGATGATTAGAGGTTTGATTCATTTGTAAATGAACTTTTGACTCAACATGGCCGAAAAATGTACCGTGCGCTAAGGGTTACAGTGGCATATATATGAAGGGATATGAACATCTTGAGTCATTCCAATCATCAAAATTTATGGACTGTATCAATGCTCCCGCGTATCAATCTACCCCAAATCCTCCTACTCGCCAAATTTGGTATCTCTAGATCCAACGATCTGCTCTGTAGAGAGAATTGAATGATTTTTGCATCACGCATTTCGCAATTAACAGTTAATATCAGCCTTTAAAAATTATCGTACTAAAATCAAGTTAATACCAAGACCAAAAATCGTTCACTACGCATGTCACGCCAACTGCGGTTGGGTCTTGGGGGGAGGGCTAAATGTGTAATGCCATGTGTTGTTGACTTTCAATCAGATTATATGTAGAACTTATGGAGTGAAGATGCCTATATATGGCTGCTGAGCGAAGGGCTGAGAGTTTTTAGTTAACTCCTGAGAAGTTCTTAAAAAATAAAGTATTGGTACAAAGCTATAAAGTTGTTCCCCTGAGATGCTAATCTTGGCGGCAGATTTGGCGACTTGCAGACAAATTTGGCGACTTCGGCGACAAAAGAATTTTCTAGAAAGACCAAGAACTGTCACCTTATTCATACTGACTTCATGAACTTTCTGTAGATTACGTGACTTCCTTCGTAACGACGTCACTTCCTGTTGAAAAGTATGAAAACAAGCTCTCAAGCCAAGAGGAGTTAGTTGGATTTTGATCAGCAAGCTCACCAGCTTGCTTGCTGGTGAGCTAACAAGAAGCCTTTGAGCACTGTGTTGAGATTTAATGGTAATCTCTGTTGTGAATTTTTACAAGTGATGTTTCAATACTTGTGCTACCTTTCTTTGCTTAGAATATTTGTAAAAATAAAGAGCTTTATTTTTTAAAAAAAATCCTGCTTATTGGACGGCATTCACGTACATTCACAAAACGCTTTTGTCACAGTATACTGAGCTATTAGTGCACGGACAACAGAAATCGTGCCATCTGATAAAGAAAATATGTTCCCTCATTCTTTTAATTGTACGGAATTTAGTTCAAACGACAAACCAACGAATATTCGAGTAGTAAACAATGCGCCTTTTCTGTAAAGGCTTTTTAAAAAAACAGTGGCAGACTTGCATTTAAGTGGAGTAAATTTACATGAAATGAGAGTAAGGCAAGAAATGCAGCTGTGAATGTCATCCAAACAAGTTTCTAAATGTTGCACTATATGTCACAGTGTGCATGCGCATATAGTCAACAACGTACAATGTAACGGTGTGTTTACATGACTTATATTTTGCACTAAAAAAATTGTTCATTGTTCGACTTTTAGCTATTATAATACAAATGCGAAAGACGGAAGCTGCATGAAAAAATTCTCACAAATTTCCATTTAACAATTCGCAGTTATTAAAAACATGGTTTTAAAACCATTGCCATGCAATTTGTGCTGTGTTTTTGGGAACCTGAAGGTTTATCAAACAATTTACTTTACAGAGTTTTATTAACTTACTTATAAAAAGTGTGCAACATCCAAATAAATAGTTTAAGGACAATAAAATAAATGAATTACAAAATCTGAAAGAGTTAATGCCATTTAGATAGCACTTACTCCAAAAGAACCAGCGAAAGCGAATGGTTCGAGTGTAAATAGTAAACGATATTAAATAAACTATACAAAGTTTAAAAACATATATAAAAACAATTAATGGCATTTTTAACGTATGATATAAGATCATATTTCCAAATAAAACATAAAGCATAAAAGAAATTGCTAGTAACAGATATAGATTTGGTCTATCCAATACAAACTGCAATTGCATTGTATGCAATAGACTAAAAATTTAATTTTGCATGGGTTACTTTACGTTTATCCCGTAAGGATGAATTGAAATCGGTTTTCCACATTATGATCGGATATTTTCTTCATTGACAATCAAACACTGGAAATAAGAGATAAAATGTCTAATACTATGAAAAAGAGGTGGTGGAAGCAAGAGATCATACTCTACAAAATAGTGTTACAAGCCTTCGCTAGAAGTCTTTGAAGAAGTTTAGAAGTCTATTTTTCAATTATTTGTAAGTCTCGTTTTCAAGTAACTCATCCTTTTTCCTGTTACATGTGCTGTTCTGACTATTTACAGTAAAACTTCTCTAAGCGGTTAACCTTGCTTAGCGAGTCCCACCTGGGGCTGCCAGGAGTACGTGGATGAAAAGCCGCTGTATAAGTAAGCGGAGTTTCGTTCCTTGACTCGGTACAATAATGGTGGTGTGACTTGAATGGCCTATCTCTGATGACAGATCGTGGGGGTGGTCGTCGCATGGGCTGCTCGAAAACGCCAGCCATTCACCCCTGCACCTAACAAAATGGTGCCGTGACCAGGATTTTGTTAGGTGCAGAGGAAATTTTCACACTTTAGGAGGAAAACGACGTATAACCGAAACTTCCCGTCGTATAAACGAAGCAATTTATCATTACAATAAATACGAATGAATCAGGATTGTGATGAAACGACGTGTAAATGAGAAACGTATAAATGGTGCTTTACTGTAATTTTAAATAAAAACCTTGGGCAGTTCAGCAATGACATTATGTTTGTATGTTGCACTCTGGAATAAACGAAATAGTTGAGGTACAGGATCAGGAAAAACATGTATAGCATAGCAACGGATTCGGAAACCATTCGCGATTTTGCGCATGCGCCGAGCGGTGTTATTTTCATCAAAATAGCGGGAAAGTGAAAAATGGAAGGGTGATGTTTGCATTTTACTCAGCGTGATCTAACAAAGAACTCCGGAAATGCGCCTATATGACTTATTGCCTGACACCCCTTTCCTGCGTAAAATCTTCCAAAAGTGGTAGCCTCGGAATCCATGGTCAGACTATACTAGTAGAGGCTGGAAGAACACCAGAAACAACAGAAAGAAAAAAGCCAATGTATGAGTTGCTATGAAAAACGTCAACAGGAGAGCAGCAGTAGCTCAACCGATGTAATATTTTTTATGCCTTACATGTTTTACGGAAAGACACTGAACACAGTATATACTATTAGCTCTTTTTTGCCGGGGTCACCTGTGATGCTCATGGCATCAGTGGCGTAGCTATAGGGGGAGAGCGGGGAGATCGTCCCCGGGCGGCACTTAGAAAGGGGCCACAAAATCAGACATGCAGAAAAACAATTTTATAACTAAGTAGAACAACGGCACTAGTTCAATCAATGTACATAAAATATAAATACATATATATCGCAATTCGTTCATATTTTTAGCCTTTTTTTGGTAAATTGCCGGTATTTGAAAGAAAGTCTTGTGGTGGGCGTGCGATGTCGCAACCAACCCGCACAGACAAAGGATGTCAAGTGACGAATTGTGTTATTAAATCAATTTTTCTCCTAGAATTCACTTTTTTTATTTTGAGGTTTATGTATCTTGTAAAGTAAGGGAAATATACTGAAAATTCGTCCCTGGTGGCAATAGTTGCAGCTACGCCGCTGCATGGCATAGAACTTATAACGCATTACTACAGTTCCATGAGCATCACCGGTGATCTCACTATATGTCTGTGAACTTATTCCGAATTATATATACTGCAACCAATAAATCCTTTACAAACAATTAAATTAAAAACAAGTTTTGCACTCTGTTGATCACTTTAACTTCCTATGGGAGCAGTGAACGTGTTAAGAAAAAGCTGAGGAAAAAAAGAACAAAACATTTGTAAACTCAGAAACATCACCGGAAATGATATCTAAATTAATCATTCCTTTTCCAGTGTGAACTGAATATTAAACATCTGCCTTTACCATTATGAGGCATAAAAGAGTTCATTTGCGCCTCTCAGTCGCTAATTCGGACTCTGAAAAAGAAGCTGCTGATAAGGTTCCGACCATTAAAAATGAAAGTTTGAGCTCAACAGACTTTAGTATAGATCAACGATATTATTGCCCATTCACCGACAACCACCGACAAATCGATTGTGGATTTAGTTTCCCAATTGAAAGAAGTATCCTCTGAAAAAGCTTATAGACACAAGCAACCACAAACACACGCTTTTTCAAAAAACAGGAAAAAAATGTGCATAAAGTATTATTATTTTTAGATGATTACTTTAAATTCAACTTATCAAAAACAGCGAATTCGGGCTTGTTTAAATACTTATTCAATTCCTACTATTAGTTCATACTCTCTCTATATATATTTATACATCTTGTTCAAATTTTCAATCGTTAATAGAAGACTTTTTATTCATCCACTCAAGTTCAAATACATTTTTTAAAACTTGTAGTGGATGACACTTGATGTTAATACAGTTTTTCAAATATTAATTCATTAATTAAATTTAATTAATTAATGTTAGTTTTATATGGGAGAAAAAAATTTCTCTTATATAAGATATTTAGCTGGATATAAATTTAGGAATAAATACCGTCAGTGACGAAGCGTGTAGATCGCTGACCTAAATAAGAATTGACTTTAATTTTTTTTTATATTACTTGTTTTTTACTTCCAAACATGAAAACCGTCTAGAGCGAACACCCCTCTGTTTTCTCTCTGATTCTCTCACAATCTTCAATTATTGAACTTTCATTCTATAGTTGTTTCGCAATACTGCAAATAAATTTGTGACACTGGAGCAATTTTTATGGCTTTTGTATCTCAACATTTTCTTTATTGCATAGCCTTGACGCGTTTTCAAGCAAGTTAATAATTTATAAGAGTTATACAATAGATCATTGTGATTTCATCGTGCTTTCCTTAATTTTACTTTTTATTGTGATGGATAAACAAGTCATTGCGAAGTTCCGACAATATATTTTTATTTGAAAACGGCTTGTTTCCGTCATCTCTATTTTCCATCAAGTTTCGTATGATGAATTTCAAAGTGCCCAAAGCTTTGATTCAATATTTATATCCGTCAGCATTATTTTTGACTGCTCAGTGTTAACTTCAAAAACTTTCAAGTTTTTAATTTTATTCATAAACAAAAAAATACACATGAAAAGTTTCGAAACGCCAATTTATATGTATATGAAATATTTTCTAAACTGTATAAATAAAAAATAACCATAGGTGTTTTTACTTTTTCTAAAAGTATCAGATTGAAAGCATATTTTAGATTCTGATGGGACTCCAAAAATTGACAAAAATCTCCATCAAAATTTAAAATCTATTTTTCGGCCTCTATATATATTTATGAGACTGATGGGAATTCTATGTTCTTTCAATCATCCTTGGCGTTATTAAGAATTTAAAGCAACTTTAGCTTTCACAGATTTTTCTCCTTTTCAAACTCTAAAATTCTGTATCTCATTCTCATAGAATAATCGCGTGATCGGAAATAAAAAAGTATAAATAAATAAAAATGTATAAAGAATAAAAGTATAAAGTATAAAAGTATAAAGTATAAAGTATAAAGTATAAAAGTATAAAGTATAAAGTATAAAGTATAAAAGTATAAAATATAAAAGTATAAAGTATAAAAATATAAAGCAAACTTTTCTGTACAAGGAAATGTAGCCAAATTTAGATCGGCACCAATATTGGACCTATATAATAACTTCAATTCTAATGAATATTTTGGCCTTAAAATATGCAATTTATTTTGTAACGATGTAAATACGTTGCATGAAATCAATTTTAACCTTCCGTCGGGCGCAACAAATCTGCGACATGAAGCATCAATATTTTTTGTGATTAACTGCGGGTTTTACCGAGAAAGAAGTTTGATTTCTAGTAGCTTCCTGGCTCCTTAACATTCACGCTAGGGTATCGTGGTTTTTTTTTCTCTACTGCTTTTTGATGTACGTGAGAGGCACGTTAATCTGGTAGATGAGTTGCCCAAGAATACGATTGTATTTTTTATTTCTCAAATTTTTCTCAATATTTCTTTTTATATACTGCAGAAGTTCGTATACCTGTGTCACAGACCCTAATTCAATGATATAGATCCTAATTTCCTATATAATGTTTCAAAAATTTCGAATTATTTCAATCAACGAAAACAGTTGTCATTGCTAGGGAACCTCACAGGGAAACAAAAGTCAACTCCCTCCTCAATTCCTGGACATTTTTTTTATTTGAAATTGCGAGGAAATCCAAAAATTTATTTAAAAACAGAAATACGAATTGTTCAGCTTAAAAAGCTTTCCCTTAAGCCCAAGCAAAAATGTTGTCGCCCCGATCGCGTTAGCATTTGTATTGCACCCGACCGAAGGTTAAGAGAACGCGGTACGTAGTAATAGTTAGAGAACAAGTTTTCCGTTAATCCATTATCATCCATTAATTATTTTAACACAGGACAAAAAGCCCTTACGCTGTTTTGAAGTAAGCAGGAAAAGACTTATTATATACTTTGATAGGAAATTCCTTTGGCTGCAATTTATTACAATAATTTTAGTAAAATAATTTAATAAGAAAGTTGATTTTTTTTATTTTTATCTAAAAGTTGCCTAGATTGAACCATAATGCAGTTGTCTAAATTGAACCATTTATATCTATGGGACTGTTCCCTTGAACTAGAAGAATATCCCAGACAGCAGTTATAACCATTATTAGTGCTCATAAATAGGAAGTTGTACGAACAAAAGCAAAAAAACCGCAATAAATATGGATTAAAGATATCAAACTTTGGCTAAAAAAGAACAAAAAGTGAGGCCACCTGATATTGTATTTTATGTGAAGAAGCAAAGAAAGAAGAAGGACTGATATAGTGCATAAAATATCATACATGAGTTCCTACATTGTGTGTTGATGTGAAATGGACAATCAAAAAATACCTTAACCTTAATTTGCTTTAAAAAATTAGTGGTCTGAATAGAGTTTTGCCCCTCCCAAGGATCAAAATTAGCGCACTGAGCAGCGCGGAGTGCTCAGTCGGGAAAAAAGCAACCCTCTCTCCGTTTGAAATCAGATGCCCTTGAGTTGCTTTAGCCACAGCTCTCGTTTGGCGTGACTTCCTCCTTTGCCTTCTTCATTTGACTTTTTTCGCTTATTCTCTGTAGTCTAGTCATTAAGTAGTTTTCAAAATCAAATTTTGGAGGAGATGTTATTTTTTTTCTCCCTTATGTATTTTGGGGAGCAGATTACGAATCTGAGGTTGGCCACCAAAACTTTTTGTTGGAATTTTAGTTATTGCCAAAGACATGAAAACCCCAGTTTTTTGCTTATATCTCAGAAACTATCAATTTTTAGTATGTCATCATTATAAACCATAATAATCAGCACAAGATTTCTACAACTTAGGTTTATATAACTTTTGCAGCAGTTCTTGTTTCTGAGCTGACTAGCTGCCACTGGTTTGACTGAAAATATTTAAAAACGCTTCTTCAATCTTTGAGTTAAGACGCGGTAAATAAATCGTTAAAAAATTGTTTCCATGAATTTAAGGATATTGACCACATTGCTGATCGAAAGATTCTGCAATGAATTCTAATCAGTTTTAAAATTCTTGGATTACAAGTAGAATTTAATATATTGTGATGTATTTCAGCATTCCATGAAGAATCGGGGAGCCTTTTTTTTATCAAAAATAATATGTTTATATATTGGACGTCTTCCACAGCACAAACATGTAAACAAACACATAAACTTAAATCACAAACATTACATCCTGACTCACATCGAATTCCATATTCAATCATCTTTATTCTTCTCCGTTGCTATGCAACGTTAGCAAAAGACAAATATATCGTTGCCACACTATTTTTATAACCTTTAGAAAAGAAATAATTCCAAACGATTTTTTGAATTAATTTCTTTTCTTTAAATGTATTAATAATTCTATTTAATATTTGTAACGAATAATTAATATATATATTATTCGTTACAAATATCACAATATCTAAATGACTACGCTTCACTCTATATCCCGTGATAATTACGGAGTAAGTTCTTTAGCTAATACTGTATTCATTAAATGAAAGCTGAAATTCACAGAAACACAGGAAAACGTTTCTTAATAGCAAGTAAAAATGAAAATCAACATACAAAGGATAGACATTAAGCAAACAGTACTTGGAAAATTTCAAGTAAAAACACCTATTTGTCTGAATAAACTGAAAAACCAACAAGAATTAATTAATGAAAAGTTTAGAGTAAAACCCTTTTTTCGACTCAATGAAAATATTTTTATTTGATGAATATAAAGATATATATTTATCTTTTACAACTACACGTTGCTTATATAAATGTAAGTCTACATCTTTCAAATCTAAAAATTATTTCTTTAAAAGAAAGCCTTTTAACCAGTACAAAATATACTAATAGTTTGGAATATCTTAATACATTAACAAAAGAATGTTAAAACGGAATATAGGTTTCCATTTTTTCTTTAATTACGCTATTGTTACTGCAGAAAAGAAACATAAATAAAAAGAGAAAAACGAAAGGTTAAAAGTTTCGAGATATAATAAAATCGTGCATTAATAATGCATTTCTAACTTTCTTCGCGTAATGCAGTTTTAATTAATTTTTGCCGAAGGTTTATCCAACCACACATATTTTAAAATAAACAGTATGAATGTATTCAGCCATTGATGAAGTGATTCCAAGAAATTTCCAGTGTTCACTACATAAGCCACAGAATAATTATTAATTTATTGTTGAAATTTCTTAAAGCGGAAGTAATGGAGTTCATTAAAAATAAATTATTCCTTTGAAGTGGAAATGGGTGTATTTCTAGATTCAACGGCAAAATACCTATGATCAGCCACCGTTCAGCGAGATATTTACGGGAAAATATGAATTTGAAATAAATGTTTCATTGCTGAATCTATTCAAGATATGAAACTTATTTAATTTATATTCAGGATTCCATTAAATTTGCAAAACATTCATTAAAAATTTCTATAAATTAATCAGTAAATTAAAGTCATACTTAAGGTAAAGTAAGCATATAAGCAAGATGAAAAGTTGCTTGCGATAAATTATAAAAAAGCATACAAAAGCGTGTGAACCAGTTTAATTAAATCTTCTGCTGAATTTTCATTGAACTTTGCATCATTTTTGGATAGCTATAAACAATTTAATTTATTTTAATTATGTGATGATTCACTTTCATTTATGTTTTAAAAAGTCTTTGAAATCTGTCTAAGGGAATTAATTAATTTTTTCCCCTTTTAAAATTTATTTTATACTTTTTACTAAGAAAACTCTGACGAATAAGAATTTTTAAATAATTCATGAAAATAAAATTCTGGGTAAATATAGAAAACCCATGTTTCTGTCTAAATAGTTATTAAAACTTTTTAGAGAATTATCAGAAAGGTCGTCATGTTTTATTAAATTTACTTCTGAATTCAATTGTTAAAATTTAATTGTTAGCTTATTTTCCACTCTATTGTTGATATACTGTTGTTGATATCACTTTTTAAATATCTTACACAAATCTCTGAGCCAAAACCCGTTTCTTTCAAAAAATTCGTTAACAAATTGCTTTGCAATAGATTTAGAAGAACATCACCCTACATAGACTTGTAAAAAAAGATTTATATCCATTGTCATCTTGTCCATTAGGGCCGAAGAACTGCAGAACGCCCTGAAATTATTTTAAAAGCTTGTATTTTCGTTTTTTATTTTTATTTGCTTACTTTACCACTTCGAGTGTTCGATTATCAATGAAAATGGGGGGAAGCGATAAAAACGTGAAAATAAGACACAAAAAGAATCAACAAGTAAGATAGACACAGGTTAGAGCTTCAAAGCTGATAGCCCTAGAAAGCATCAAAATATGCCTACTGCGCACTGATGAGCGATGGATCGAGAGAAAAAAGCAACATTTTTTCCTTTGAATCTATAGGTTCCAGAGCTGTAGTCCGACAGGTATGGTTGGCGCGGGGCCAACTAAAAGAGAAAAATGCTCTCTTTTTTTAATCCCTCGCATCGAAAGTTTATCTCCGATTTCTCTCTTGCGTTGTTTATGGGTTATTGTTTCGCTTCATGTTGCGTCGACAGAAACATGTCTGCGTTATTGAATATTCGTTTTCATTTGTTAGAAGTCATTCTTTGAAAAAGGGTATATAGATAATTTTCTAAAATATTATTGAAATGAAAAATTTTATAAGGAGGGATCCATCTCATTTTCATTAGAGGTTAAAAAAATTTACGTTGCAGAATTCCAAGACATCATATTTTCACAGCTTTCGTTGAGCGAAAAATTGAATATAAAAATGCAGATGGAGTTTCGCTGGATTAGAAAATTTTTCAAACATCTTAAAGTAAGAAATCCCAGTACAGTACTGGCGAAATTTTTTGCAGCACTGCTTGTTTCTGAGCTGACATTGCTTATACTTAAAAACAACTGCTGGAAATGATCACTATGAACCCCCAAACATATACACATAGGTTTGTTCTTGTTTTTCTATAAGCCTTTCACAAGTTGTTCATGTGAAACGGCATTAGTGAAATCACGGATAACAGTTCACGTGATTAATGACTTGTATGAAAGAGATGCATGAATGGAAGAATGAATGAACGATGAAAGGAACAATGAGTTAGATGTTTCACGTTTCTAATACAACCTTCCCTTGCAGATTAAAATACCCCTTCAGTAAAGGTGGCTTTTAGGCTTGAATTAATTTCCAATTGGGCCCAGCGATAAATAAATGCTAGTATCGGAGATGGAGGACCTCAGAGTCCATGCGCTCCGATTAAATAGTCATCACTGGCGTTCGTGTGTTTATATTATTAGTATTTTTGAATGTTATCAGATTCAAATATTAAAATCACCAGTAATTGTGCATTATTAGAGATTTATATACTGCAAGAAAAAAAAGAAAGAAAGACTGTAACTCTAATTATTTTAGTCCCCAAAATGTGGTTATCACTTGGGTCTGTATTCCACTTTTAACGTATCTATCTATTGCAATTCACCGACATGATGATGTATGAAGATTATGTTGAGGGTTAGGAATTAAAAATTGCGTACTGAAGTAATTTCACATACTTTTGTCAACCTTCGGGGGAACGTGCCACCGCAAAATATGGACCGATTTCGATAAAATAAATTTTATTACTACTATGAAAATCAGAACTTAACAACTAAAGCAAAAATAAAGAGATAAAGAGAAATTTTAAAATTTAAAAAATGATTAGAAAACTGTCGATTTCGTCAATTTTTAAGATTTTTAAGGCCGATGTGAGAGCGGAAGATATCAATCAATTTACGTACTTTTTCCCTTGTTTAATTTCTCAACAATTCGCAACTTTTCCGCGGTATAGAGGCATGAAAAAAATTTGAATTTTTTCGACCTAAACTATGCCAAATTAAACAATTATAAATAAAAGTAGAACGTGAGTATTCTTCAGGAGTCTGTTCGATTATTTATCTACCATTAGCTTGAAGACGTTTTAGATCTTTATTTCTTACTGCACACGTTTGTTCGTGCCATTGGCGTTCAATTAGAAAAGTATCGTGTTATTAAAGTGCACAACAATCGTTTATTTCTTACTTACACACGTTTTTTCGTGCCATTGACGATCTATTAGAAAAATATCGTGTTATTATAGTGAGCAACAATTGTTTATTTCTTACTTACACACGTTTGTTCGTGCCGTTGACAATCTATTACAAAAGCACCGTGTTATTATAGTGCACAACAATTGTTTATTTCTTATTTACACACGTTTGTTCGTGCCATTGACGATCTATTAGAAAAGCACCGTGTTATTATAGTGCACAACAATTGTTTATTTCTTATTTACACACGTTTGTTCGTGCCATTGACGATCTATTAGAAAAGTATTGTGTTATTATAGTACACAATAATTGTTTATTGAAAATCTCAAAATCTCTTCCCTTTGTAAGATGTCCCTTCAACAATCTAAAAAATCTCTGATGAACAAATTATAAAAATGGATGTGTTTTGTCTTTGAAAAAATGCTTTACTGTTCAGAAGGAACAGGAATTTTTGCATTAATTTTTAATTGTGGCGCTACTAGGACACCAAAGCCCATAAGGCAGGAATTTTTTCATATTTAAACATCCGTGATGGAGAAATTATTTTCTTCCTCTATAAAAAGTTCATTTTCGTATTCGTTTGTAAATAATTCTATTTCTGTGTGAGGGCATTGAGTAATCAGTGAAATCAATTTAATCTAGCTTCATTGAAGTTTCTTACAAACATTGTGAGTTCTGTGATCATTACTCGGACAAATTATTATAAGGTTGTAAGCTTCTTTTAAAAGAATAAAAGCCTTTTTTGACATATTACGCCGAACTTCTTTGAAATAAAAGATACGTGTTTACCTTAACTAGAGAATAAAGTTATTTACTTCAGATTAAAGTATCAGATATCTACTTTATATACTTGAAGCTCACCAAAAAGAGTGTTAGCGTTTACCTTAACTAGTGAATTGAGCTGTTTACCTGAGATTAAGGTTTCTCATTATTTATTTTGTGTATACTTTGATACATGGTTATTCAATGCTATTACTGACTGCCTCTAAATGTACTCTAATTTTGCATTTAATACGGAATAAGCTTTTCAGATGGCTCCGAGGATAGAGAAATTCATGCATAAACTGATGTCATGACAACCAACGGGAAAGTTTTTACTCGACTTTATGGCATACTTCCACACTATGTATCGTTTCATGTCAAACTTCATCGTATAATGTATGACACGCGCCGCTATATTGTGTCAGTATACACACCAATCGGGGAGAACATTCCCAGATAGCACGTACGTTTGCAGCAAGTTTGATTTTTACTTGCTATTACCTTGTCATGGCAAATTTGACTCGTCAAGCTTGAAGCGAAACTGTGGCAAACTAACAATGCAGAATCGCCACCCTAGCTTGCAAAACGAGTTTTCCACAAGTTCGCCGTGACAACTAGATATGATAATTTGTGAAAAAACTAACTTTTTCATAAAAAAATTTTGAAACATTTTCCATCTTTTTACTAAATATAGAACTCGCACTTTAAAGAAAACTATATCGACTTTTTCTTAATGTTGAAATGTTAACGTTTATAAACAAAATTAAACCTGAAAAACAGTCAATGTTTGTTGAAAAATAATAACTTCATTTTTATCCCATTTTAAAAGTAATTACTTTTGAACTTTAATTTCAAAATTTATTCTGCTAGCAAAACGTAGTTATTAGCGAAAATCGCTCTCTCTTTGGTTTCAAATCATGTTCTCAACACAAAATTTAAAAAATTAATGAAATCAAGAAAAATAAATCGTTTAAAATAAATCGTATACGAATCGAACGATGCATTAGCGAAATCTATCTTCTCCTCTCCGAGTTTATCTGGCCGAGTGTTTAGAGCGTCCGCTTAGAAAGCGCTAGGTCGTGAGTTCTAATCCGAGGTTTTTTTCGTACTCTGTTTTTGCTATGTTTGCAATGAGTTTGACGTCGCAAACTTGCTGCAAGTTCGTCGCGTGGTGACTTCGTCGCTTCTGCAAGCTTGTTTCAAACTTGTTTCAAGCTTGCACTCTTGTCGTGTCACCCTTGCTGCAAGCTTGCATGTTTTCAGTAAATCTTGCTGCAAGTTTGCTACAAACTAAAATTTCTATCTGGATTGTATTGACATCGGAATCACGTGCCCATTCTCTATTGTGCACTTTTCTCGCAAATGATGGCCTTGGCGGCTCCTCTGCAATACGTCTCGGGCATGCGACTCTTGTAAGGAGAAATGAACAGAACACGTTATAGTGTGTTAGTATACGAGAAAGTAAAGGGGAGAATACTCCCACTATATAATTAGGTTATGAATTGCAATTCCTCATAATTATAAAAGAGAAAATATGAAATAAGAGCTTTTAAAAGTGAGTTTATAATTTGTTTACAAGCTTTTATTTGACTTCTATCTAGTTTTTAAAGATTGTATTCTCTCTAATCAATTTCTCATTCATGTCAGCATATGCTGAGTTCTGAAATTTTATACAGTTGTGTGTTCTGATGGACATTCAATATTTAATATTTTCGGAATTTAATTCTCTGTTATTCGTTTATTTTTAATTAAGTAACTATTCGATGCTAGAGGTTCTATCTGGTAGTGTATTTGAGAATAAATTATGTCCGTATTCGATTATGTTTATAATAATGAATTATAATACATATTGAAGATTGGAAAGTAGAAAATAACAAAAAAGTATTTTTTTTAAAACAAACTACTCCTCTATGGATGTATCTAAAAGTAGAAAATAATTTTTTATTACGATATGGAGGTCAAGACAAAATCGAGGCATTGAAAACAGAAAATAAGGAAGCTAAACAATCAGGTTAAGTGAATTAAATCATAATGATATCATAAAAAAGAAAAACAAAAAACATTCATAAAAAGAACTAATATATTTTGTAATGTGACTAAAATTGAAGTTTATTTAAACTATTTCTATCAGCCTTTCTCTCTCTTACGCTAATAAAAGCGTGTTTATAATAACTTTTTATTCTTATTATTCACTGGTTTATTTGCTGAATCTACATAAGTGAATATTCCTGTCACAGTTACATTTCTAATGGCCACAAGAATAATGA
>BGPR01023459.1:0-24205 GCA_013235015.1 Araneus ventricosus | reverse complement strand
TTCCCGCTATTCTTTAGAGGATCATCATATAAAGCATGTTTTTAAATACTTCTATTTACGTTCTCTAGTATCATGTTTGTAAAGATGAAACTTTGCAACCTATTTTTCAGTCAGTTCCTGATGTACTGCAAGTTTAAAATTTTACACTTTTGTGTATTCTCAACGACAACAAACTATTTTGATATTTTCAAAACTTAATTATCATTTAATTATTAATAAAATTAAATAATCCGTACCATTGGCATTACCAAGTATAAATTTGAGAGAAAAGTAGAAGCTAATTAAAAAGTAGAAACTAATTAAAGATAAACCATTTCTGCTGTTTTATGCACTTATATAAGAGTGTTATTTATTTTATGTTGATATCACATTTGAGTAAATGTGTTATTAAATATTACAGTTTTCCGTTTCTTATTCGTCTAGAACAGTTATATTAAATGTTCACACATATCGAGTTCATTTTATTTATTAATTTAACTAAAGAAATGGTGCATTTGGCTCATCTCAAATTAAGAGAAAGAAATTAAATATACTCTACAAAATTCGAACAAACAGCAGAGCACTTCGAGCATGTGGCAAATTTCAGGTTTATTTCAGTTTCTCTTCGCCTGATCATAAATAGAAAATTGCTATTTTCCTGAAAAATTAAGTTACGTGACGCAGAGACCTTCGAGATATAATGAAAAACGTACTGCGCATGCGCAAAGATATGGCTAAAATATGGGGTGCTTCGATGATCCCATGGGCCATCCATATACCCAAGAACCAAGTCTGTAATGTTAATAGTTTTCGAGATATAATGAAAAACGTACTGCGCATTTGGCAGGCAAAATATGAAATGACAGACAAACGGACAAACAGACAGACAAGAAAGGGAATTAATATTGCATTGTCATCTAGTTCTGAGCTATGTTTAAAGTTTCAAGTCTCTAGCTCATCGGGAAGTTAGTTTAAAATTAATTGCAAAATTTGTACCGAACAGACAGACAAGAAAGCGAGTTAATAAAAACGTGGTAAAATGGTGCATTTGTCTCACCTCAAAGTAAGAACAAGAAATTAAATATATTCCTTAAAATTCGAACAAACAGTGGAGCTCAAATACAGAAAATTTAATATTGATGTCCTACATGTAAGCTGCGGCTTACTTTCTTGATAATTTTATGAAATACAGTGTTCACATTCTCCTACACAGCCGATCATTACAAAACAAAATTATCGCAAAAATTTGAGATTAATCTTAATATCATTATGAAATCTTAAATTCCATCAACATATCCCAAATTTCAACTAAAGCACTATATCTTTGACTTAGTATTTTATGATCTTCCCTTAGAAAAGAGTCAAATGATGTCACTAAAAGGTTTCTGTACTTCTGAACACATAGGATTAAAAAAAAAACAGGAATTCAAGCAGAAAACAGAGGCAGACGTCGATTTATCAGGGCATGTACGAAAAGAGGATTAAGTCCCACGTCACCAAGCACAGAAAAATGAGAGAATAAATTGAAAAATGTGAGATATTATCGAATTTTCTGAGGATACCAGGAATGATATAAAAAACTATTTCTTATGTGATGCCCTTCTTCAGAAGATATTTCGTCAAGCGACCCAAGTCAGAAACTTTCTTTTTAAAGTGCAAAAAAGTTATCCAAAATCTATGTCTTTACAAGCCTCAGATATCTATAAAAAAATAAAGTATTAACCGGTATACGAAAACATATAAACACAATTCTGTCTGGATCGCAAGCAAACACCAGGTGTTTTGCAATAACACTGAAAGTACAGATTAGTACTAGTAAAAAGTGCAGAAATTACTGCGGGCTGTTTTTCCTCTGCTTCTCGCACTTTATTTCTTGCCTTAAACTCACACTGAAACTATTTCAACCTAAGCTTGATCTGTACACAAACCCTGAGATTTTCGCACAAGATCAGTAAATTTTTCTGTAGCATCTATACCTTCATGCGTGATTCTCTTTAAGGAATGACAGTTGGTTGAAAATGGAAATTGTAACTAAGAGAAGAATATTAATTTGATAGTAATAGAGATCTAAAAATATAAAGAGGTCACCTAGTAACAAAGATTGCAGTTTAATCTGGCTTCAATTTTTCTATTCTTAATAACGGAATCCACATAAAAAACGGTTCTTAACGGGTATTTTACTAAAAATTTAAAAAAAAATGTTTAATTAATTTCTCTAGTAACGAACTAATAAAATTATAAAATCCAAATGGCACTGAATTGCAATAATGCTCAACTCAATGCAAAATATATAGCTGGATATGAATATCATTTTTTTCCTTCATAAATAGCGATAAACTTCCACCTCCATATACTTCTTTTTATTATCATTGCAACTTTATATTAATTTTGTTTCTATATCTGATTGATTCATCCAGGTATAAAATATAAAGCCCGGAATTTTTGTAAATCTGCTTTTAGAGACCCTTAAAAATATTCTCGTGTCCAATTGATTTATTACTTATGATGATTAACTGCATTATTTCAGTTCGAATTGTATTCCAACCTGAAAATTACAACAATTTGAGATTTAATCTTCAGGACTTTTTAATTTATTCAGAAATCAGCTTAACTCTCAAAGGCCTGATTTTTTAAAAATTGATTTTAAAATGTATTTTGACATTAATTTCTTGAATAAAGCATGGGAAAAGTACTTTAAGAAATCCAATTTTTTTTAAGTATGTCTTATGGCTAAAAAATAGTTTGTTAACAACTCGCAACACTGGGCTTTATTTCAGAAAAAAATTCTTTGATAAAATTCTATAATATTAAACACGGATGAATTTTAATTACTAATAATAAGGATAAGGAATATCCTTCAACATTGTAGAATAAAATATGGTATTTTCAAGCGTTCAAACAAAGCAAAAAGGATGCAGACTCAACTGAAAAGCATCAATTTATTTTTTTATCAGCATTCAGGTTGCCATCTATATGTTGTAAATTGATTTAATAAAATTTTCAATATGTATACTATTGGCAGCAACAGGCATTAGAACTTCAGTCTTATTCCGAAGATTTTAGAAGACAAAATTGGATATGTTGCTTAACCCCTTAACGGTCGCGCCTGTCATATTGGCGGGCATCGAATTATCGCATTTTTAGGTTTATAAACTAAAATTCAATCACTAATTAGCTTTATAATTTGGCACTTAAATTACGTAGAATCCATAAACATCTTAAGTATTCTATGCCTTCTTAGATGAATGAAAACGACAGTCCCTCCCCAAAACAGGAGGGGGTCATTAGATAGCAAAAAAAAAATGCGACCCTTAAGGGGTCAAAGGCAACACTGGGAATAACTTTGAGGGTAAAATCAAAAGTAAAAATATAAAAATATGTGCGTTTTTAGAATATTAATTTTTCTACAACAAATGATCTCATTTTACATTACATCAAAGACTAAAATATTTCCAAAAAATAAGCAAATTTATTTCAAATATTTTAATATAACTTTTATTCGATGAACTACTATCAATTATAGCAGGTGTCTTCAGATAAATTCCATCAATTAATTAGTATTGAAGGAAAAAGGATCCGTGTTAGGATGGAGTTCAAAATTAATTTCTGTATGAAAATTAATGTCAATCTTCCTCATTAAGTTTCAATTAACTGCTAATTTAAGTTTATAATTCAACATTAAAATTATTAATTATTTTTTAATGTTAATGAATTGAATAAATTTATTAACTGCTTTACCGGGCATCTGTAATATGTTTCTTATCAGCAGTTTTCTAATAAAAGTATATTTTATTTCACCATTTGAGAACGAAGGAGGAAAACAAAAAGACTAATCTGCGTAAAATAATTTCCTCTTTTTCGTTTTTAACTTTATTACATTAAAATTATCAAATCGCTTCATAAATTTTCCAGGCTTACTTTTCATTATCTTTTAGTCTTACTTGGCATTTTGTAGTAGAACCAGCGTCTGAGTCTTAGAATAATACCAAATTTAATTAAATGTTATATCAAACTCTGCAGCCTTGACTCTCGAAATCGTATTTCTGCGTACTTGAAAGATTGGTGTAATAACCAGACTCAAGAGGAATAGCCCTTTTAGCCAATTAATCTCATCCAATCTAATCACCAACAAAGTGGAGCAACGCCACTTGATGCAGAGCATCGACCCGTCGGTGGGTCAGCCTGGTGTTTTTTTCCATAATAATCTTCCTGTTCAAGTTAATAAACAGCAATACCATCCCACATATTTAAGAAAACTGGCCCTTGAAATAACTAAAGATATCCCAGTAGATGCAGTCAAGGTGTACACTGATGGTAGCACGAATGATAGTGACTGTACGGACAGTGGGATTTATATTAAAACACATAATCAAAAGTTAAAAATTCAGAGTAGGAATCCCGATTTCTGCTCTGTCCTTCGCAGTGAACTAATAGCCATAGATGAAGGCCTTGACTCACTCTCATCCTTCTCTTGCAATAATAAAATTTGGATACTAACAGATAGCAGAAGTTCTTTCCAACATTTGGCCAATTGGCATAGAGTAAGAGATAATACAGGAATGAGTATTCTTAACAAACTTAAAAGTCTCTCAGTATCTTGCCGGATTCACCTGCAGTGTATTCCTTCTCATGTCAACATCCAAGGTAACGAGATTGCAGATGCACTTGCTAAAGAAGGTGCTGATGATGCTTCAGTGCCTTCTGCACCTCTCACCTACTTAGAGCTATTCTCTAGATCTAAAAGCAGGAAAAAAACTACCTGGCTCATTCCGCCGGTGCATCACTGGTATCAGGGTTCTCGACCAGGTGGCTGTCTGTCAATTGACTGCAGCAGACGCAACCAAACAACTCTTACTCGCTTCCTTAGTGGGAATACCAGAAGTTTGACTTTCTCTGATAATTCTAAGTGTTTTGAGATCTGCCAAAATGTACTACAGAAAAGGCCACACCTGATCATATTCCTGCATGCCTGGAGCTTTCCAAACAGGATCTTGTTTCTAATCCTCTATTGACTTTGGATTTCTTTAGGGTGCACAGGCTCATGGACCTGATACAGCTCTGCTGATCTTCGGGGATCATCAGCATCAACAACAAGAGAACCAGCGTAATTCCTTTCCATGGGTAGAACTAACAATCATATGAAACATATAATGTCTCCCAGTTTCATGCTCTGTAGAAAACCCGAAAAATTCTGCTGACATTTTTGCATAGGAAGAAGATACACGACCCAATTGCAATTCAGTTATTAAATTGTGTTACTGAAATATCTCCTGTTAGGAGGGAATACAAAAATCATTTTTAGTGTCTGATTTGAGAGGTTTGAAGAACTTTTCTCGTATACTCAGCTATATATATATATATACAACTTATTTTGCGTCCGCTTTTCTCTGAATTCCATTTTCAGATTTTTAAAGCAGTTGAAGACAGCTTATTTCCCCTAAATGCTGGAAATTTTACGATGCCTGAAATTTCGACTGTCGTTGATCTTGCCATGGAAGACGTTTTGCTATTCTTTAAATACAAATAATATTCTTCCCCTCATAAAGAAGCGGATTCTTCATCATATGTGTTCGAAGTTTCAATAATGACATCTATGATACTGCAATCTTTCAATAATTCTGCGCATACTCTTTGGTTATCTCTGTATAATTTTTTTTCATCTGAAGTAAAAAACCACATGATGTTAATAAATCAAGTACTAGTTAACCTAGAAAAGTACGTTGGTTGTTGAGGTTCTTTGTGACATTCTTTTTGGTTTGCGCAGATTGAAATTTTTCTTTTCCTCCTTCTCTTCACAGGTGGGGTAAATTTATTACTGTGCCCAGAGATTTTTCTTCCAGTTTTTTGCAATACTCTTGCTGATAAATAAAAGATTTTTAAAAAATTTAATTTTCAAATGTGTTCAACGAGATGAAATTTTCTGAAAACAACCAAATCCACTGTTACCATCTCACGATCCCTCTGCCATAAGAAAGTGAACCAGCTTTATGGATAATTCAGTTTTTTTAACCAATATTTTCCTTATATTGACGAAATCTTATTTTATTCCTATCATATCCGCATTATTTCATAGCAAATCATACTTTAAAATGCTCAGGATAATTTTAACGCCCTGAAAAATAACATGCTTTTTTCTTGTTAAATAAAGTTGGAAAACCCTTTTCTGATGAACTAATTTTTAAGTTTTGATTTGCGTTTAATATGCTCATAGTTTGAATATACTTTAATGCCATTAAGACTACTATAGTTAAGCAGCACATCTTTTTAAATGGGCTGATTAAGTTGAGTTTTCGGGGAAAATGGGTTTTCCATTCTTTCATGTAGGGATTTTTCCATATTAAAAATTTCTTTTTGTAGAGAAAAATGCAAAATTCTTAATTGGAATTACAAAAAGAAAAATCTAAGAACAAATCCATGATTAAATAATTATACAATGCTGCGTATCGAGTTTGTATCAAGAAATAATAACTTTCAGATATGGTTAACAAAAAGAAATAAAAAAGTTGTACTGAATGCGAAAACACCTCGACACGTAGTTCTACGCAAAATCACGAATATTAATATCGAAGCAAGCTGGATTCGTGATTGTCTGGTAACAAGTCTTGACTTCGGACCCTATTAGCACAATATATTTTACGATATCTTCATGATATTGCTACGATATTCTGAATGCCACAAAACATCGTAAAGATATCGTATGAATATTGTAGAGCATCTTGTGCTAATAGGAGAATCAAAGAATTATGAGTTTGAGACCCACATTAGATGCACATTAGCCCATTACGCCCTTAAATAGTTTGTCCGTTCGCCGTATGTGCATCGAATTATCTCAATTTTAAACTTATAAACTAAAACAAAGTCATTAACAGACGTTATAATTACATACAAAAATTCGTGAAATCCATAGTCATTTCAACTGTCCTTCAAATTTTCAATTTAATTAAACTGACTACGCTTTCTCAAAACAGAAGGTGTCATGTAATTAGACAATTGAGAAAACAAATCAGTTAAGGAGTTAAATCCGTAAAGGTCAAATATCCTTCTACTGGTTTGGTATGGAAATTTAGAAAGGTGTACCGTTCTAGATATCTGACCACAATTTAAATTTATGAAGCCTGTCCCAATATACCTCTCGTAAAAACTAGACTTTAATTTAATCAAGCGAAACTAAATCGGTAAGCTTCAGAGATAGTATAAATGGATATTATTTTTATTTGTGAGTGATATCTGATTCAACGTTTCATTTATTTTCCAATCTAAGGATTTTGAATGAAAAATCAGAAGTTGTAAGATGTTATAAGAGTCTCGGCCTATTACTCCATCTCGCAAGCATGTAAAAGAAGATAGCAGTGTTAGGACATTTAATAACACATACCACATAACTTTTTTCATTATTTACGAAGCATATTTTGTAAATTAATCCGAATATTACTTTCGAGTTAAAATAACAAATCATCGAAAAAATTCACATCGTACCTTTGATAAAATCCACAGCTTGTTTTTGGCCGTACGTGTCCTTATCACAATCGTCAAATGCATACGCTCAAAGCTTAAATAAAGTGTAAAAATCCTTCTGATTATTCATCGTCCAAGAAGTACCGTCCAAGCTTAATTCCAGATAAGAAATCCTTCTGGTCAATCAACCAGTCCATGGTTTGCAGCATGCATTCTAGTGGCTGTATTCCTGGGGCATGATTAGCACACAGATGCGCTGGTCCTCTCTCTCGTGTATCGTCATCAACCCGCCGAGGATGACATCACCATCAACCTCGGCCACTCTCATCACTGGTCACGTGTAATTCAACGAAGACAGTTTACGTTTTATGAATGAGGTATTAACGGCATCCAGAAACATAGGCATGTGTCTTTGTGCATGTCTAGTACCATTCGATATTTTTTCAAATCCAGGTAACTCTTTTGTATAACTAAATCTATTGTCATCAATTACGTTAATGAAGTTTCTAGCGGATTGAATCTTAACGCAATAGGTGCGATTATTCCATCCACAAATAAGAAATAATATTTCCAAAATAATGAGCAAGAAAAGCTTGTTGTAAGACACCATAGTCTTCATCATTTCCAATCGATGAATATCTGTTTTATGAAATTAGAATTTTCTTTTCTCTGAAGAATCAACACGTGATAAGCGAAGATCCCCTTCAACTACGTTCGAGAAGGAGGAAAAGTGTTTCCCCATCTAACTAGCGAAACTACACTATTTCATTGGGCGGGTTACAGAAGAATGTACTATGCTCTCTAGTGGCCTTAACAAGAATACGATCGGCCTCATGACGAAGAAATTGCTTTGCTTATTTGACTATCTCTGGAATTAAGAGAATCATTAGAAATCAAAATTAATTATGTCTTTTATCTTTATAGGAAAGGACCAGTTTCGTTTGTTAAGAACTCGAGAAAATTAAACAAGAATGAACATCTTATTTAATGAATCCCCGTTAGTCACAATATCGAATAGATGCGCATGCAGTATGCACTTATAGAAGTTTTTAACTCATTACAATATGATTTTTCTTACAGAATACTAATTTGCATCCTCAATGAGATTGAATATTATAGTTACAAAGGAAAAATTATCAAAACCAGATGGGCATGTTATAGAATAGATTTTATTTCCGAAAGATTCATTGCGGCCATTTATGGATGAAAATAACGGAGAGTTAATTAAGGAAATGTTTAAGAAAGAGAAACTGACTTATCTTTACAGGAAACGACCTGTATCGTTTGTTAAAAACTGGAGTAAATTGGAAAAGGAATATCTTATTTTATGAATCCTATGTTAGTCAAAATATCGAAAGCAATCTACATCTATTAGCTGTTTTTAACTCATCACAATATGAATTTTCCATCTAGAATACTCATTTGCATTCTCCAATAGGATTAATTATCCTTAATAATATAATAAATGCGAAAGTGTGTCTGTCTGTCTGTCTGTCTTTCTGTCTGTCTGTCTGTTTGTTAAGCTTTCACGACCAAACCACAAAACCGATTTGGATGAAAATTGGTAGAGTTGTAGCTTGAAACCCGAGAACGGACATAGGCTAGGTGAAATCACGTTAAATTAATTATTTTTGACTACAGATTAAAAATAGTTAACAAAGAAAGCCCATTGACTCCGCGATTCGCGATGAAGATTTTTATCTTTCATTCTACTGTCACGTGATCCTTCAGGAATGCGAAAACATGTGAAATAAATTATTTTTTAAATCAACTATCACGTACTCCTTTTTTCCGCTGTAACTTCGGAACAAATTGTCCGATACAAATAATTTTTATACCATCTTAAAGATAAAAATTGTACCTTTTCAATGATATTAATGTTATTTCTGTGACATTTTTCATTCAAATTTTATTATTATTTTTTTAATTTTACATGCAGACGATTTTGAAATAACGCAAATTTATACCTACTTCGCTGCTAGGAAACGGTTAGACTTTGAACTAATTTATCTTTGTTTCTGAAAGTTTTGCTTATGTTTATAAATATCTATAAAACAAGGCAGAAATTACATGTATCTGTCTGTCGGTCGATCGGTCGGTCACAAGAACTCCTCCTAAACGGTGAACGGTAGCGACATGAAATTTACACACAAGGTGCTATTTTCAAATTTCAGAGTTAATTAGTTGTTAAGATATTTAATTAAATAACGAACATTAGCCGCTTTTAAGCCTATTGCTTAGGCGTTTTTTGCCAATAACTTCCGAAATCTTTATTAGACAACAATTATTTTTATGCCATTTTAAAGACCAGAAAATGATCTTTTTAATGCTATTAATTACATTGCGATTAAATGTTTTCTCTGATTGTTATTAAGGTTTAAAAATATTTTTGTAACGTAATTTCTAACAAGTCTTTTTATTCTTATAGAAATAAATTCAAGCGAAATTACTCTTTCGCGCGCGGGCTTCTGCCAGTGTTAAAGTTAATATAAGAAAATATTGCTTTCTTTGACCATTAACAACAAAGGAGACTTTACACTTCCGGTTTCCTGTTGTTCTTGCATTTGCAGCTTTTAATGCGGTTACACAGTGATCCAATGACGTTAGTGAATTATTCTCTCGATGTTTTGTTTAAATTTCACAATGAGGTATTACAAAACATCCATCTGTAGATACGGTAATGGGCATTAACAAGCAAGGAACATCATATACTGTAGAGCTATTCAACATCTTAGAATTGTCAGGGCACCTTCCGACAAGCCGAGATTGAATGCCGCTGTGCCAGTACTACTAATTCGCAACCTCGATATACCGAGACTGCGCAATGGCACACGGTCGCAAATTACACACCAAGGTCCAAACGTTATGAAAGCTACTTTTATGACTGATATAGGCAGAAGAGAGAGTATTTTAATTCCACGCCTTCCGATAATGCCGAAGGATTTATCATCTCAGTTCAGAAGGCAACAAATCCCTTTCAAAATGTCATTTGCCAGGCTCAGGGCCAGATACTGAAAGTGGCAGAATTCAAATTCTTCGCGCACGAAGTCGCGGGTAACAGCTAGCAATATAATAAATGCGAAAGTGTGTCTGTCTGTCTGTTTGTTAAGCTTTCACGACCAAACTACCAAACCGATTTGGATGGAAATTGGCAGAGTTGTAGCTTGAAACCCAAGAACGGACATAGGCTAGGTGAAATCACGTTAAATTAATTATTTTTGACTACAGATAAAAATTAAATAATTAACAAAGAAAGCCCATTGACTCCGCGATTCGCGATGAAGATTATTTTATTTTTCAATCAACTGCCACGTGATCCTTCAGGAATGCGAAAACATGTGAAATAAATTATCTTTAAAATCAACAATCACGTGATAATGTTTTCCGCTGTAACTTCGGAACAAATTATCCGATACAAATTATTTTTATACCATCTTAAAGTGCAAAATTTTACCTTTTCAATGATACCAAATTATTTTCTGTGACATTTTGTTTTCATTTTTTTATTAATTTTTTAAAGTTTTACGTGCAGACGATTTTGAAATAACGCAAATTTATAGCTACTCAGTTGCTAGGAAATGGTTAGACTTTGAACTAATTTACCTTTATTTCTGAAAATTTTGCTTATATAAGCTTTGCTATATTTGCTTATAAGTGTCCATAAAATAAGGCAGAATTTACATGTATCTGTCGGTCTCAAGAACTCCTCCTAAACGGTGAGCAGTAGCGACGTGAAATTTACACACGGCATTCTAGAGCATATTTTTAGGTCAAAGGTGTTATTTTCAACTTTCAGAGTTAATTAGTTCTTAAGATATTTAATTAAATAACGAACATTAGCCGCTTTTAAGCCTAATGCTTAGATGTTTTTTGCCAATAACTTCTGAAATCTTTATTAGACAACTATTATTTTTATGCCATTTTGAAGACCAGAAAACGATCTTCTTAATGCTATTAATTCCATTGCGATGAAATGTTTTCTCTGATTGCTATAAAGGTTTAAAAATATTTTTTAACGTAATTTCTAACAATACTTTTTATTCTCATAGAAATAAATTCAAGCCAAATTACTGTTTCGCGAGCGGGCTTTTGCCAGTGTTACAGTTAATATAAGAAAATATTGCTTTCTTTGACCATAAACAACAAAGGAGACTTTACACTTCCGGTTTCCTGTTGTGGTAGCATTTACAGCTTTTAATACGGTTACACAGTGATCCAATGACGTTAGTGAATTATTCTCTCTATGTTTTGTTTAATTTTCACAGTGAGATATTACAGAATATCCTTCTGTAGATACGGTAATGGGCATTAACAAGGAGCATCATATTCTGTAGAGCTCTTCAAGATCTTAGAATTGTGAGGGGCACCTTCCGACAAGCCGAGATTGAAAGTCGGTGTGCCAGTACTACTAATACGTAACCTCGATATACCGAGACTGCGCAATGGCACATGGTTACAAATTACACACCTAGGTACAAACGTCGTGAAAGCTACTGTTACGACTGATATAGGGAGAAGAGAGAGTGTTTTAATTCCACGCCTTCCGATAGCACCGAAGGATTTATCATCTCAATTCAAAAGGTAACAAATCCCTGTAAAAATATCATTTGCGAGGCTCAGGGCCAGACACTGAAAGTGGAAGGAGTACATTTGGAAAAACCATATTTTTCCCATGGGTAACTATATGTGGCCTGCTCACGTGTGTACAGCCCACACAACTTCTACATCCGTGCAAATAACGTGGTATACAAAAGTATATTAGCATAGATAAACAATTCACATAACTATATCAGCATACATGTACAGTACACCCCTGTCAGCCGTCCAATTAAGTATTATCAACCGTCAGAACTTTTACTTTCCCCTTTCAAAATGCAACAAAACATTTACATTTGTGAATTAAAAAAAGAATAATTCAAATTTTTCGCGCACGAAGTCGCGGGTAACAGCTAGTTATAGTTATAAAGGCAATATTATCAAAATCAGAGAACATATCGTGGAATGGATTTTACGTTCAAAATATGTATTGCCACCATTTACGGATGAAAATAATGGAGGGTTAATTAAGGAAATGTTTAAGAAAGAAAAGCTTTGAATACAGGAGAGAAATAAGATGATATACTGTTTTTCGTTTTAGTAAAACAATTTCCATCCTTAATAAAAGTTGTGTGATAATTAGTTTGACACGTTAAGGTTTTCAGAAAGTGTATTTTATAAAAATTTAAAGGAGATTATTGTCGTTACTAGCAATAGACTTACGGAAAACGAATTTAATTTTTTAAAGTTCATAACAATATTTACTTTTCGCTACAAACTTATGAGATTCTGTGGCGTACTCTAATAATTTTCGCTTGATCAAATGTCTAATTAATGATAATTAGGCGAAAGTTCAGCAAATTATCCAAAGTTTGGGAAGTTTTTTTTTTCTTTCAAGAACAACTTAAAAGTGGCATTAAGTTTATTACAAACTCAAAAAAAAATCAGTACTGTTATTAATGTTACTATTTTATTTGGATTTAATTCGAAAATTAGCTTTCTTTACCAGTTAATGGAGTAGAAATACAGCTTTGTATCTACTTCGTTATTATTTAAAATTTATTTTTAATAAAATTAATACATTTTTCGCTGATTTTTCATATAATATTAATACTGCTCTTTGATTTCTATACAAACTGCAAAAGTAATTTAGTTTTGTCTTCATTATGTTTATAATGTAATAGAATTTTTTTATTATATTAGCCATTTCCAAGTAATATCGACATAAAAATCTCTATGAACACTTCGAATAATGAAACATTTCTGAGATGTCAAGCATTTTAAACGCGCCAGTTAGTTAGGTGTATGCGGATTATATAGAAGAAACAATTGCTTGCTTATAACAAAAACTAATCGTTACTCTTCAAAACTGTTATCCTAAATTTATGAACTTGAAAGAGAAATTTTGATAAAGAATACTGCATATCAAAGATAAAAAAAAAATTTTTTTGATGTTCCTTTGTGTTTTACTGTGTACTTAAAGTGACCATAAATCCCGTTTTGACCGGGGCCATCCCATTTTTAGGTAGCCTGTCCCGTTTTCTCCAAGCACAGCTTCGGGACGCCCAAATGTCCTTTTTCAGAAAGAGAATAACATCCCAGTAACAATTTCAAAAAAAGGCGCGGAAAATAAAGAAATCCGAAGGTAGTGTCTAGTAGCGTGGCGATGGCGGGGCATATGCTATATGTCTCACACATATGGAAGTCGGTCAGAAGTCAGCTAACTCGATGGCGGGGCATATGTTATATGTCTCACACATATGGAAGAAGGCCAGAAGTCAGCCAACTCGCACTTATTTCTAACTATATTGTTCCGCAAAAAAAGGGACAGAATGAAATACTGGGAATGTTTCAACCGAAAATCGTTAGATATAATTGTTCAAACACTTCCATACGAATAATTTGAATGGTCTTTTCTCTTATGAATCAGTAGTGGATGAATGAAAAACACAGTTTTCTGTCGCACTTATTAAAGGAATGTTAATTAGAAAAGCAAATTTAAGAAATACTACCAGGAATTTTATTCTTATTTGGAATCAGCACCAAATATATTGAAACAAGAATTTGTTTTTCACAATAATACAGCATCTCATAAAATATTTATCTTCATGCATTCATCCCTGTTCTTTTTATTAACAAATAAAAAATGGAGGAATATAGTATGTATATTCAAGAAAACCCAGTACCTAAAAATTAGTAGTCGTCACGTTTTGAGTAAAAAAATAAATGTTCACTTTATGTATAGTCCAGTAGAAGTCATTATTTTGAAACCGTTAGGGATCATGCTAAAACTTATTATGACAGAAATTTAATTAAAGGTCCCCTGTGTACCTAAACACACCTCAACTTCAAAATTTTAAATAGTAACAATGCAACGGATACCCGCCTTGTGTTTAGATGCCGGTGTCTTCCTTCTCTCCACTGAGTTTAGCAAGAACTGTGGTAAATAAACAAGATATGCTAAGAGGGTGGAGTTAACTTTTCTGATCGACATAAAATTGTAATCGATTCTTTCATAAAATTGTCGATTATTGTAAATAACTTCAGTTTATGTGAATTAGTTTTCTTATTTCTCTCCTGTATTTTTTCTTTTGCCATCTGGCAATAACTATAAATTATTTTCTTATAATACACCTTAGAATATCCTATCCGAGAAGTTCGTGCCGATTACAACATCTATTTTTAAGCAGCTCAAATTTTTGCTTTCGTGTATAAGCAGAATGTAATTTTCCCAAATTTGCTCTGTGATGTGCGAAGGTACTCGATTTCTCCATTTTGGAACCATCTTTATAATTTGCTTTTAAAAATGTGCAAATACAGAAAGTCGATGTAATTTTCAATTTTACAATTCCTTTCAGGTGCAGCTGCTACTTTTTAACAGCGTTTCTCAGAATGCTTTTAACCCTTTGCATTCGCAAGGCGGCCATTCACTTCACAGACAGACTGTATATTTTGGAACGCGAGAAGGAAAAAGCGATAGAAATCTATGGAAATGAGCCAAACGAATGCCCATGGTTGGAATTACGTCTGGACTGAAATCGGAATGAAAAATCAGAGGAACCCTGAAAGAGGCTAGCGAAAAGAACAATGCTTTGCGTAGATTGAAGCCTCGCTCCGAGGATAGCATAAATCAAAATCTGCTGACTGGGGAAAATCGAAGAGCGATTGAAAAGAAGTTGTAGAGAGGGAAAGAAGATCGTTGCCCCTACCTTCGTTCAGCGTTAGCGTCCTTTTAAATACAAGTGAATGGCGTTCCTGTATTTTTCGATTAAAATGGGTGAGGAAAAAACCGGGCTTAGGACAAATATCATGGCTATAATTCAAGCGAATGGCCGACTTTATGTCAAGTCAGACTCGACATTCTGAATGATGCAACTGTTACACAGTCTAGTTGGATAGCGCTTATTATAAAAACCATATAACGAAAACACACAGATTAATTTTTAGGAATTGAAGCGATTGAATAACAATATTTTTAAGCTTCCTAAAGCACGAAATCAATCCTTCCACTCACTCACACGAGTATAATTATACATCTTATTATCTTTCAGAGTGCAAAGGGTTAAGGCTGGAAATGGACCTATAGTAATCTTATAGAAAAAAACGTTTTCTAACACCTGATGAAAACACTAGTTGATAGCACGATTTGTATATTCATGTTTCATTTTCTTCTGGATTCATTCGCAAGTAAATTTCGTTTTGAAGAAGAAAAATAAATAAATTTTCTCTTGAAAAAGTCAAACTCAAGAACAAACATAATAATTGATATTTTTGCTATGACTTCACATCAGTGCTAAATACATGACGATTTTTAGCACTAATTTGCATTTTCAACTAGATACGCATGCATTAGTTTTTCATTATAATGTGTTTGAAAGAATAAATGATCAAAGTTACGACGAATTTCAAAATTCCGATGAATACGTTTTTTAGTGCCTGAATAGACTTATATAGTTCCTTAATGTTCAGTTCCAGCTCATTCATATTTTATAAACGCATTTTTAAAACTGCAGAAATAAAATATATTTCATATTGTAAAGTTTTTCTATCATATCAAGAAGTAAGGTTGATCCATTTAAAAATTCATTTATAAGTACTCAAAAATATTAGGATCAAATTAATATACTTTGTGAGGGTTCAAAAATTCTGCATAACAGAACAAATGCAGTAAAAGCCCGGTTAACCGAACTAAATGGGGAGGGGATGCCGTTTCGGATAAAGATTTTTTCGGTTAAGTCTTGAACATCTATTGCTTTTTATATCTAATTACAATATGTAATTCCGAAATGTTTTGATTTTAAAACGAATTCAAATCTCTCTTTGTAGGCTACACTTATGTTCTTTATTAAACTTAACTCTCCGTCGGGAGCAATTTTCTCACCTACGAGTTCGGACACAATGTGCCTAACATACGCAGGTAAACAATTTCGTAATTAATATTGTTAATACCCATTAATTTTAATGTTAGCGTTCTAAAATTAATCAATGACCTTTGGGATGCTTAACCCTCTGACTCCTAAGCCGGCTGTAACCGGCCATGCAACTTCTATACTAGTGGGGCGGATTTCGGCAGGTTGCTGTTCCGAAAGCGGGGAGAAAGCAGTTGGGCGAGTGATCATTAAGGGATATCTCTTAATTGTAATAATCCCTTTGGAGTAGAGATAAGAGATGAAAGACCTTCCATTCACATCTTCCACCCACCCGTAGTGAGGGGAACGGGGTGGACGAATCTATTTTACCTATCCATTAGTAAACAAACCTCCCATATACAACTGTACCCCAGATTTTGAGAACCCTCAGTGGTCAGCAGGGCCGACCGGAGGGGGATGCGAAAGGTGCGACCGCACTAGACCCCGCCCTTTCTAAAGGCCCCGCGCAGCTGACTGATTTTGCAAATTAAAAATGCCTTCTTATTTTTATTTTAATCTAAATATATATCCATTTAAATACAATGACGCGATTTATGCACATTTAGCACCGACCAATGACAGGCAAGGTTGGGAGATTTAAATCTCACTACATAGCCAAAACAGAATGAGAAATGTAAAAACAATGTGTTTCATTATACTTGCGTTCTAACAGCTGACAGTCCATCGTACGTTTTCATCACTAGGTGGGAAAATAAATAAAATATTCGTATTTAAAGGGAAGACAATTGTTTAATATGTTAATGAAATTTACTAAATAATATATTTCATTGTGGTTATATTCATTGTAATCACATTACTACCATTGATGTTTCATTGTAACCATACTGCTAAAAAAGACTGACCTTAATTTATTAATTTTATTTTTGGACAATTTCGAAACATGACTAGTAAAGACAGATATGCTGGAAGAAAATATATGTGTGGATCTCATAAATTTAAAAAAAACATAGCAAAAGAAGAAGAACAATTGATGAAAACGAGAGGAACTCCCTTGCAAATTTTTTAAAAACCGAAAATGTGCAATAAACTGAAGAAACATATAATTAACAGTTATTGAAAAATCAAAAAATCGTGGAAATAAAATTGGGCCGTATGACATCCTCGAAAACAGTCCTATAAAGACAGTTTTCATCTTAATAAAGAGGAAACTCATTATAAGAAAACTGAAAAATCGAAAAAATGTTTATGAAGCAGAGGGAATCCTATAGACGGTGGATTTTTTGTCTGCGTCGAATATAGAATTAGATGAATTAGATCGAGATCCCAGCTTCAACAGGATCCACAGAGTTAAAAACAAAATGTCTATATCAATGATCCTGGTATGGTTACTCTCATCAAAATACAAAGATGCCACATTGTGACACTCTTCAAATATCACTTCTTTGTGCTTAACTGGACTAAATAACTGAGTTCCACTCAAGTTTGCAATTACAAAGTCATGAAAGATCAGAATATCATTTACAATTCAAAAAGAATTTCAAACTGGAAATACTATGACAAAGAACATGAAAAAATAACTAAAAACGAAACACACTGTGTAAAATTTGTTTATGAACGAATGGTGGCTTCAATTTTATATTTATCAGAGCAGCCTATTTGAAAAAGAGTAATTATATTTGAGAAACTGTGTGGACGGTAGTACTATAACTAGGGTTACCATACATCCGGATTTCAAACTCTCGTCCAGAATAATGTCCAGATTTATGCCAGTGAAGGTGGCGAGAGAAAAATTTGGTTGTAATAAAGAGCGTTTTAACAAAAGAAAAGGGCATTCTGCCAATGAAGGAAAATTTATTGTTTGCATCCATGGTTGATGAAAAGTGGATTAGTCTCCTTATCAGTGCACCAGTTCAAACTGAAAATTAAGAATTTTAGCTGTTTTGTTTGAATTCTGTTTTTCATTAATGCAATTTTGAATTACCGAACATTAATAACAATTGTATATACTTTGCATTCTGACGTCTTATATTTCCCCCTTCCTCAAACTCTGTGCTAGTGATATGAAAGAAGGTGGTTGGCAGGCAGCTTTTAGAATTTTATACTATACTTTGGCCCCTCCCCTCGACGTATCTGTGTTTCAACCAAAAAATATGGTAACCATAACTATAACGGATCTAATATGTGATATTTTTACATAAAGGTTGCAAAAGTACCTATCCTGCAAAGAATTCCAAAGCACGGTATATGCTCTGTAGAAGTCATAATTTGAATTTTTTTCATAGAGACATTTCAAAATCATCTTCTCTGCAAATTCATTTTTTGTTACTTAAGAAGGCATAAATAATATTTTTAAAAGTTCTGTAATGTGCTGGGATATACTAAAAAAAGCCTCTCAGATATCTTACTACAAAATCACTGTCAGAAACAACGAGGGAATTTCGCTTTAAAAGTGTGAAATCTGCGAGATATCAAGTATCACAATTTTCTCTAGCTTTGAATGTTCTTTATAAATTTACTATTAACATGAAAAAAAATTCTAATTCCAATCAATCAAAATTAAATTTCATTTGAATTTTTATTACGTTTGGTTATTTGATATGATATACTGAATGAATAAATATTGCGAGCCAGATATTACAAGATACTAATATAGATATCGGTGTGCAAATTCACCTTTAGAAGGCATTTTAAAATTTTTTGAAAAGTATCATGCATTGGGATTCATATCTTCTTTTAATAACTGCAAAGAAAATAGTGGGCAAGTTAGTCAAAAATGATACCTGAATGTAAAAATAAAAGAACTTAATGAAAAAAAACAGTTCCGATTTTAAGATACTGATCAACTATTTCATCTGTCAACGAATATTTCAAAATTAAATATTTTCTAGTCATAATTTATAGTGATTTTTTTCTTTTAAGAGATTGAAAGAACAGAGACTTAAATACAACTTTACAATACAAAATATATTACATTGATTTATTTAATGAAATGAAAATTTCTCGTTGAGTTTTGCATAACAGGGTTACAATATTATAATATATATTTAAATAATAATTTATCTGAACGGTATTAAAATTCAAATAACAATTTTTATTATGTTGATTTTTTTATTATTTATTTAAAGTTAGCATTTTAATCTCATTCAAAATCGTTCATAAATCAAATAATGTAATTATTTATCATTTTCGCTTATTCCTTAAGTCCTTAATATACCAATTTGTACAATATAATAAATAGCAAAAAGTAATCAATTATTATTTTGTTTTACGAAATTAGTTTCAAGGCCCCGCAAATCAACTTTGCACCAGGTCCCGCTTTTGTTCGGGCCGGTCCTGGTGGTCAGAGAGTTAAAAGAAAAAAGCGGGGAAATCATTGCAAAAAAGCGTCGCCTTCGCTATTATATCCGTGCAATATAGTACATATTTTTTTAGATTTCCGATTTCAAAGGCATTTCGGATAACCCGGGTTTCAGTTAATTCTAGTTCGTTTAACCGGGGTTTTACTCTATCTTAATTCAAAGAATTATACTGATGAGAGAGTTGTGTTAGCAAATAGATAGTTTATCATTTTATCCTCATTTAATATGTTCTTCGGTTGTGTTGTTCTAAGCCCTATTATCTGCAGTCAGATTCTAGCCATAACAGATAATTTGAAAAATGATATGCATTTATAGTAACCCTTTCCAAATATGTGATGTTAAGGAGGCACATTCCTGGAATAGATACTTTAATGGAGCATAGAATGCTACTTCGCTATTATGATGGTCAACCATTTTAGAAGCGTTGAATGAAAGATTTATAAGTGCTAGTGTTGAGGAATTGGAGTTCCAAAACTTGTGAGGTTTGCAAAGAGGAAATGAGTTGTAGCTCATTAGAGGTATTGGGCTTAGTTAGCCTGGTAATTCAGGGAATAATTAGTGTACATAGGAAAATTAAGATTTTGTGTCATAGGGACAGATGAAATAATATAACTATTAACAGGTTTCAAATTATTTTTCAAAGTAAATATGGACAAAGAATGAAAAAATTCACATTCTGAAGTTCATACACATGATCTGAATGCAATAATTACCAGACATGAGTTTCGCATTTTATTCTAAAATTCAAAAAATTCATCAACATATTTAGAAATTGTGATTTCCTATGATTTTATGTTATTGCCAGCGGTAACTTCAAATGCATCTGGAGTGTTTCACATCGAACCATTGGCTTCTCTGCCAATGTTTCTCTTTTTTTCACTTTTGCTTAATTTGACTTGTTTCAAATTTGTAAAGTTGAAATTTTGCAATACATTTTTCACTCACTTCCTGTTATGGTGGAGTGTTGAACTTTGTGCATTTATGTATTTTTGATGACTAAATATACTATTTTCATATTGTTAAAATTTAATGTCAAGTCAATGCATTAATTTAATTAAATTTTGATTTACGGGTGGCGCCACCTGGAAGCGAATTTTTGAAAAACTTATTTCGAAATTCCATAATTTTTATAGTAACAATATTTTTCAGCTTCCTAAAGCGCTAAATCAATCCTTACAATGACACGTGTATAATTATGCATCTTATTATCTTTCGGAGTGTAAAGGGTTAACCATCAGCTTCTGTTATCCGTCATCGTCTTAATAAATCATTTTTATACATTTTCAAAGCAACGTGGATTAGAAAAGAAAAGATCCAAATATCATCCCTAATAGCACAAGATGCCATATAATATTGTTGCGATACCTACACGATGTTGTACGGCATTCAGAATATCGAACAGCGTCGTGGAGAAACTGTAAAGTATCTTACGCTGGGATCCAAAATATGTTCACCCAAACTGATATTCATATGCACAGGTATAAAAATCCAAATTTAGAGGCATAATATTAATAGCAGAACATAAAACAAGAGGTAATATTACTTTCTCTAGCGTAATAAATACCTAAACAAACTACTAAATGTAGATTGGTAAGATAATTTATCACGTCTCGTCTGAGGGAAAGTGAGGGTATTAGCTAATAGCCACAGCAAGGAAAATTCTGTTAATAAGCGAATCATCATCATCGAACTCAACTCAGTGTTAGAAGCACAACACTATGCCTTTAAAGTACAAGTTTATTGCATTGAAATGTTAAATTCTATTTATGGTCGCCGGAAAAAGTACTTTATAGAGAGAAAATCCAATTTGCATTGCACAAAAGCAGTTCTCTTAGTCCTCTCCTGTGAACATAAAAGTGAGCATTACGTTAATGCATCGGCAAACAGCATTTCTTTCGCTTACAGATTATTCCTTTCTAAAGAAGATAAAACAGTTCTTCAGTTCAATTCCAAATCTTTCACCATTACACGTAGTTGAATCATAAAAAAGTACTTTTATTTCCCAGCCTACACATAAAAAAATATAAAGTCGTGTCAATTGTTTATAACAATTATTTACAAAATTATTTCTTAAAATATAATTCTAAGTCATTTCATCCGTCAATAAAAATTTCAAATTTTAAAATTAAACGAAATGAAATTCGAGTTAAGAGTAATTAACGATACTTTTTTTACTATCCCTCTCTGTTAAACTTTCGCGTTTTCAATTTATTTTATTCCCTTCTTTTTAGTATATCTCCCTCCGAAATTAATAGTCAATCAAAGTTTTAATTAAGACTCAAGAAAGTTTCTTGAAAATATTTTTTTTTCTCTAGACTACCAGTTAGAAGGTTCATGCATTTATGAAATATTTGTAATTAATTTGATCATCAATTTATTTTTCCTTCTGAATTAATTCAGAAATTTTAAAATTGATTTCATGTGAAAGGGCTAAAATGGGTAATTATATAAAAAATACAAAATTTTATAAAATGAAGAACTGACAAAAATGGAATGATAAAGACAGAATTATGATTTTAAAAAACGAAACAATATTTTCCTTTCAATTTTTCATTCCCGCAAGTAAAACCTTTTTTAAGAGATTACTAAATGTGACAGACTACATGTTTTCTTCCATGTAGCTGTCATTCCTCAACTAACTATTTATTAATAGCTTCATTGAGTTTTATTTTAGGAATAAAAGAAAGTAATATGTTATTCTCAGCATATTAGCTAGTAAAATCTCACTTTTTCGCGAAATTCCACTTTTGTTATGCGACTTCCATTAATACAAAATTAATTTTACCTCTTTCTATGGGACTAATAAAACTCCAGCTTTTGATATTTCAGTGCTTTCTGCCAATCAGCTTTAAATATCGATCCTTATTTAAAATTTTTATTCGTCGTTGATCGTTGCCTACTCTTCGACATTATTTTTCTAGTCTCCAAGAAACGATTTCAGAGCCTGGAAATCACATTTTTTGCGATATTCATATAACGATTCCTCAGTCTGGAAATTACACCTTTGTATCGGTCTCGGCTACCACAAACTGCATTTTACCTCTTTCTAAGCCATAAGTAAATATTTAGGCTTCTGATTCAGTTAAAGACTTCATCCAAGCATCGCATTCACCGATACAAAACATTAAATAACAGTCGATCATTTTTTAATGTAATGATTTTAGACTGCCATTAAGACGTAACGATTTTGCTATCACGCAATTTACAAGTTACAGATTGAGCATCTGTAAATTGCGTGATGTAAAAATCGTTCGTTGGGTTAACAAAACAAAGGAAAGAAACTAGCACTATAAAGAGTTCCTATAGAACAGACCAGTAAGCAGACTGTGCCTGAAATAAAAATGGCTATGCATAGAAAGCAACGGCTGATGTTATAAAGCCAAGCGAAGACAAGACACACGAGTCGAGTCTAAAATGATCATGATACGATGTTTCAGACTAGAGGTTCAAAATTGTTTTCTTCGCATTTTTCATGGAAACTGAAATGTAAATTTCATTTGCAACCAATCAGCTGCGTAACAAGGGGGTTATAGATAGCCCGAGGGCCAGTCTTACAAGCCGACATGGAGACAAATCATTAGTGTATTAATATCCCCTTCTAAAATCAAATATGATGGGTGGACGAAAAACCAGCACATGTCGAGTGCCATTTACCATTACTAAGCCAATTATGACGATTGGGGGGCGAAAAAGGCTATATTGCGCGCCGGGCGCCACTTACACTTGTTACGCTACTGCAACTAAGCTCTTATGAATTTTAACGTCAAAGACAAAATTTGCTTATTCCGACGCTTTATAAGTATGAAAATTTGCATCTCGATCTCTTGTTTTCTTAAAAGGCAATTCAAATGTAATTTTATACTATTAAAACTTTGCAATATCCTTGAATTGTTTTCTGCAGTGATTGTCATATTAAACTTCTGAGTAAAAGGAATACTATATATATTGAGTAGAAGCGTTTTTATTAGAGTAAGAAAGCAATAATTTTTACATTGAAAACATTTCGGTGTCAAATTTTGATATTTAAAGGTAACCAAAATCATTAAAAAAGGGCATGGTTGAATTATTTTTCAAAATTATTCCTATCTTTAAAACATATTCCTGTTATAATATATTATTTCCGGATAGTAAACTTCATACAGTTTCAAATTAAATTAAATTTATGACCAAGTGTTTCTCTTTTTAGTTTATCTCATAAATTATCTCAGATTTAATCGAACTTTTACAGAGCTTTTACCCTCAAATAAAATGTCTGTAGCAAACGTATAAGAGCTATTCTAACTTTCAATAAAGAGCCATTATGTTGGAACAAATCATTATATCGATCAGGGTGCAGCTGTAAAGTGTGACAAAAAAATTTTGTTCAAGTCTTTTTTTCTGACTGTTTTCTTTTCCAGATACTTTTATAAAAAAAATCCTGCAATAATCAGTTCCCATATCTAAGTTATTACTGCCTTCAACTGTTCCATATAAAAAAGAAAGTAATATGCAGTAAATCACCTTATC
>BGPR01023457.1:8186-24207 GCA_013235015.1 Araneus ventricosus | reverse complement strand
TCATGTAAAAGCAAATTAATGATAAACAAATCGAGGATTTATTAGCTAAAAAAAATCAGTTCGAGTACTTCAGAATATATTGTTGAATATATTAACGAAGTGTTTCCGAATCCGTTGCTAAACAATACTTTTGGACGATTTTACACCTATGTGCAATACGTAAGAAGAGTGCTCTTTCGCAGTTTTTTGTTACTGATCGTTTCAAATTGCCAAGACTAGCACTTTTTGATGATTTTATTCCTAAAAGGGATGATAGGCAATGAGTAAGATGAGCGCATTTCCGGAGTTTTCTATTAGATAACGCTAAGTAAAATGTAAATATCTCCCCCCTCCATTTCTCACTTACCCCTATTTTGGTGAAATCAACTCCGCCTGGTGCATGCGCAAAAGCAATGGGCATGATTTACTTTAAATTTTTTTTCCCTATGTTGATATTCATTTTCTTTTTGAATCATACTATTTTGCTTTGGTAACCCTACGGACGAGTTTTCTGTTTTGCTAATTTTGGAGTCACAGACCGTTTTCCGGTAACCCTCCGATTTAAGCAATCGCCAAATGCCTTCGGATACTGCATGAAGCGCCAAGTTCAAATCAGTTCTTTCTTTAGTACACAAAGCGTTGAATTCTGTGTTCTTTGAATTCGTTTAATTCTTTTTCTTTTTAAACGGCTAAATTCCACGTGGAACGATAGTAATCAGCTAAATCGTTTTGTTAAAAATTTAACTGCCAAACGAGACTTAAAAGTCGCCAAAAAGAGCGATAATGAACAATTATGGCAACCATACAACAAATTTAATATTTTCAAAATATCCTTAAGCAATAACATTAGAAAACTCTACTTTAAACATGAATTAACATCTTCAGAGTGTTGAAATTTTGAAGATTACATTGGAAGTCGGTTGGTATAGCGGAAATGCTGCCAATTCCTAATAAGTAAAACAGAAAACTCGTCCATAATCATAGATTTTCGATCTAAGGTTCATCTAAGGAAGTTCAATTGCATAACATTTTGCTATAAATGTAGCATTTCTAATAGTTATAAAATCTCCATACTATTATTTTAAAATCTGCAGAGGACCAGATAGAACTTCTATGTGGGCCGCAGTTTGCCCATCGTTGATCTATCAGGATTTCACTTCTAAATATTCATAATGGTTTTACTGACGAGCTTCCTAAGCCTGGAAGTCTGATTTTTGATTATTCCAATTCCGAAATTTTGCTTATTTTCTCAAAAGTACAGGGTGTTCGAAATATATCTTTACTTTTTAAAAAAAATATTAAAAAACAATTAAACAATGATATGCACTTACGGTTTTTATGTTCCATAAAGAAAATATCAAAGATTTTTTTTAATGAAGTGTAAACTAGATGGCGTTACGTCAATGTTTTGCAATTCTCTCGTTTGAAAATGGCTTCACCGCAAGAACAAGCGCAAGTTGTAGCGTGGTTTATCGAATTTAAATCTGCAACACAGGTACAGCGTGACTTGCGGATTACCTACAATCGAAGTTCACCTTCAAGACACAGACCCACAATTTATGAATGGCATGAAAGATTTATGACGATAGGTAGCGTATTGCCAAAATCAAAATTTGGTCGCTCTATCAGAAGCTTCGATGCAATAAACTTTTCGTCGTAGTCCTCGTAAATCGATTCGCGGAATGGCCCAGCATTTACAAAAGTTAGGTTAGGTTATCTTAACGTCCCGTTTTGAAGCAACACGGGGGCTATTTAGGGACGGACCTTGTAATTTTGAACCGCGGTCACATGCCGAGGACGACGCCTGGGCTGGCACCCCCTCTCCAAACTTCCGCGCCACACCAACGGGAGGACGTTTGGCCACTACGTCTGATTTAGAGTGCAACAGGCCCCATGCACGGCGGATCTTTGGTGGTATCGGGTTTCTAACCTGCGACCCTCCGGTCCCGGAGTCGAGACCTTACCACTAGGCCACCGCGGCCTCCCCAGCATTTACAAATTCCGAGATCAACTGTGCATTATGTAGTGCATAAAACATTATGGCTTTATGCGTATAAACTTCAATAGTTGCATGAGTTGATAAGATGGTAAGCCTCGACGTCGAGCATTTGCAGAAGAAATGCTACAAAAAATGGATGATGATGAAAATTTTCTACAACATGTAATGTTCTCAGATGAGACAACGTTTCACGTATCAAGTATTGTAAATCGACACAATACTCGCATCTGGGGATTAGAAAATCCTCATGTCGTATCAGTGGCGAATCTAGGATTCGGGACTGGGCCGGGACGGAGGTCATAAAAACTTTGTATCGTCGTGATGAATGTCGAACCTCAAGGCTAAAGTAAACCAAAACTCTAACTTTACAGACTTTACTCACCTGACAATAAGAATCATAAAATAAACAATACAATACTTTCGATAATTTAATAAAAATTACAATGAAATAACTAGCCAAAAAATGTCTTCGGCAGTGTCCAAGATACAAGTACAAGTGGAATGACTACAAAAGTAGGAAAATTGTCGAGCCTGTCAAGCCAGAAAGTAATGTTGAAACGTTTTTATTATTTCTTAAAGATGTAAATTAAGAAAAAACAGGGTGTAATGATGTTAAATAAAATCAAGAATTCTGGCTTGGCTCCGGGGGGGGGCTGTAGCCCGATAGCCCCTCCCCCCTGGATTCGCCACTGTGCCGTACTGGAGCAAGCAAGAGACAGCCCTAAAAGTAAGCGTGTGGTCAGTGGTGTAGTAGCAAAATAAGCAGGGCCGGGACGCTCTAAAAGCAGTGCCAGACTCTCTAAAAGCAGTTCCAGGTCGCTCTAAAAGCAGTGCCGGAACGCTCTAACCTTTGTGATAAAAAGCGCGCTGTTTTAAGGACGTTTTTGCAGTTCATTGTTATTTATTTCTCGTAAAAAAAATCGGTGCCGAAACAGCGTTCCGGTGCGTTACGTCTCCACTACACCCCTGTTTGTGGTGTGGTTTACTGCATGATCGAATTATATGGCCTTTTTTCATTTCCGAAATAACATGCTTCAAATTTTCGCATTTCCTCAAACAGAAGACTTGCAACCCAATATCATTTTCCAGTAGGTTGGGGCACCGCCATACTGGAGTTAGGAGGTGCGAAAGGTTTTAGATGAAAAATTCCCCAGGCGTTGGATTGGAAGAGGTCGTCCAATACCGTGGCAACCTAGGTCTCCAGACATAGCACCTTTGGGCTTCTTTTTATGGAGATACGTGAAAAACATTGTTTACCAGTCTCCAATTTGTGACACTGATGAAATGAAAAGTCGAATTACAACGGCCATCCAGACTGTTGATTCTGCAGTGCTTCATAGAACGTGGTTAGAAATCTCGTATAGACTCGATGTGTTACGCACGACTAATGGTGCGCACATGGAAATCATGGAATAAAACATTGCAAAAAATTTTCTTTATGGAACATAAAAAAACCGTAAGTGCATATCATTGTTTATTTATTTTTAAGTATTTTTTAAAAGTGTAAAGATACATTTCTGACACCCTGTACTTTTCTGATCTATACCTTGCGTGTGGCTTGGCAAACCTCGAAGTTCCTACTTGTGGACTGTGGTCGGTGGAATTCCGAACAGACACGCCGTTCCCACAGCGCGTGGCTTGGTAAATCTCTAGGCAGCCCTCGAGTGAACGGATACACTGACGCCCTCTGGACATTCCTCCCTCCTTTGACGTACAAGCTATTTACCTCCATAACGCGAGAAACAACAGATGCACTTACAAGCCCACGAGCCACATCGATTCTTACTGTTCTGACGACGGGAAATAACGCGAACAGCGGACGAAACTCATGGAAAGACAGGCCGTAGGAACGCAACTTTAGACATGGCTGTAAATATGGGAAGACAGATTGTAATTACTTTTTGATTGGAAAAGAAAAATATAATATCCTTAAAACGAATTATTTGATCCGATCAGCCGAATTTGTTTCTTTTATGCAAGTCCGGATTATCAAATAGACAAAATAAACAACAACCATTGATGACATATCTAGATCTCATTTTAAAATAAAATAAAAATTATCAAAATCGGTTTAGTGGTTGGGATTGGGGAACTCTGCCAACGTTTTCCCAATTTCTCTCGAAAATAGAGAGTGGTTGGGAGCAGTCGACCATTGATTACATATCTAGACGTCATTAGCTTCCGTATGAAATAAAAATCGTCGAAATCGGTCCAATTGTTGGGGTTGGTGAATTGTCATTTTCCCCCTTACAGAATGTAGTGTGTTTTTTTCGATTTCTCTTGAAAATGGAGGGTGGTGGTGCGGGCACGCGACCTTTGTTAGGCACAGGAAGCGAGTCTGCCAATATCACTTGTTAGTCTCGTAAAGTAGAGACAGGCAGCTTGAGTAACACTAGTTATGAAGAGCTGCTGGATAATAAACTAAATGCGTCCTGGCTTATTGCATGCAGTGGAATTTCTACGAGATAGAGCATTTTAGAAATGACGAATCGTATAAGTTAAAAGAGACATTTATTTAGACGACCACATTTAAGAACATATTTACAGATCACATTTCCATTTAACAAGGTTGATACTCGTCCTACATCTTATACGTACAGCAACAACTTACATGGCACTGAAGTCTCTCCGAGGAGAGAATGCATAGAGGATCTACAGACCGTACCTCCTTTCTTTCTCTTTCTCTCTCTCTTAAATGACATAGTAGAGACACGTATATATACTCTGCTAATAATCAGATCTACATATCAGCTGCGGGAATCGGATAGACAACGTCATACGATTCCGATTAAATAGCTGCTAATATGGATGTCAAGTGAAGTGACTAGCTCAAAGAAATGACGTGAAAATCTTAAAGAAAGAATGCTTCAAATCTTAGAGTAAATGTACGAGAGACAATTTAGAAAAGATGCAAGCTTCTTAGCTTAAAATGCAGAATTTCCTAACAACTTTGATGATATATCTAGACTTCACAAACTTTCATATGAAATAAAAAATTGTCGAAACTCGTCCAGCGGTTGCGGGGGGAGGGGGATGTCCCTCTGGTTTTGCCAATTATTTTAAATATATAGATGTAATATTATTTTTAAAAGTAAGGTATACACAATCTGCGTCAAGGAAAAGACAGTAGATGAATAAATCTCGATTTAATCATTCTTAGAGGATAACGCAGTTTATTTTTCAATAGGTAAAAGAATCATATTTTAACGGATATCCATGACCAGAATTGAAGAGATACGCGCGAAACGGCTCGCTGTTGCAGTCAGCTTTCATGTTGGAAATAAAAAGGGCAGTTAACAATGCGCAGAGAGATTTATATACTGGAAAAAGGGTATTCCCCTGAAAAGACTCGGGACTCGAAGTGAAAGTAGAAATGCGCTTCTTACGATAGAAATAGAAGTAATTAAAACAGAGTATTGTTGAAAATAATTAAAGAAGGTTGAAAAGTTAAATCATTACATAGATAATATCTTTTTATAAGCGAGTTACTGAAATCAGCTCTATTCAAGATGACTCACAATTAAATGTTTTGTTATTCAATTCCTACTATTAGTTCGCACTCTCCCTATATATATTTATTTATATATCTTGTTCAAATTTTCAATCGTTAATAAAATACTTTTTATTCATCCACTCAAGTTCAAATACATTTTTTTAAACTTGTAGTGGATGACACTTGATGTTAATACAGTTTTTTCAAATATTAATTCATTAATTAAATTGAATTAATTAATTTTATTTATTAGAGCCCCGCAACTTTGCCGCCAAATCGCCAAAATGGTCGCCAAATTTGTCGCCAAAATTAGGATCTCAGGGAAACGACTTTATAGCTTTGTAACAATAAGGAATTTCATGGTGCAATTTGCAGGAGGAGTTCATCCACTCAAGTTCAAATACATTTTTTAAAACTTGTGGTGGATGATGCTTGATGTTAATAGAGTTTTTTTCAAATATTAATTCATTAATTAAATTTAATTAATTAATTTTAGTTTTATATGGGAGAAAAAAAATTTCTAAAATAAAATTTTTCTTTGTTGACCTAAGTAGGAATTGACTTAAATTTTTTTTTTTATATTACTTGTTTTTATTTGCCATAACATCTGTTAATTAAAAATTGCTCATATAGAAATTAAATTAAAATATATAAAAAAAACACCTGGTTTTGGGATTTGGGGTGGAGGAAAGAGGCCCAAACTTGCAATAGAAGTAATAATAATAATAGTAATTAAAACAGAGTATTGTTAAAAATAATTAAAGAAGGTTAAAAAGTTAAATCATTGGATAGATAATATTTTTTTATAATCGAGTTACTGAAATCAGCTCTATTCAAGATGACTCACAATTAAATGTTTTGTTATTTTTGATTGCCATAACATCTGTTAATTAAAAATTGTTAATATAGAAATTAAATTAAAATATATAAAAGCACCTGGTTTTGGAAATTGGGGTGGAGGAAAGAGGCCCAAACTTCCATTACCTACAGGCCCCTACAGGGTTTAATTCGGCTATGCTTTCGTGAGTACTTGCGGACCAAATGATAGTAAGAAAACCCCACCTAATGTAAAAGTGAGGAAATACTAGCGTACAGTCGAAGATTTTTACAGGCTGTTTATTTTAGAGAAGTTTTTGAACACGTAATTGATAAAATATTTATGTTATATACACCCAAGAACGGCTTTTAAACGTAAACAAAAATCAATGGCAATATATAAAAATTAATTGAAGAAAACTAGCACAGATCTTGTACCTTCTCTCTCTCTCTTTCCTGTCCTAAAGTTGGTAAAGCTGCAAGTGCTTTCAGTGGATGTACCTATGTACCTATAAATCCAAACCATATCTTTGACGAGAATGTTTTAATGAGTTAATTACAGAAATATATAAGTACAGTAGACTCTCGATTAACCGGGATCGGATTATCCGGGACGACCCAAAAAAAGGAAACGCAGATTGCGGCCGTTGGAATGTGCGGGAAGACCGCATTCTTCTCAACCCTTCCTATTGTATTGGACTCGTCCAGCCACACTCTAGTTAGACTTTTCTAAAACTGTGGATGAAGAAGCAGTGGAACAATGGATTAACGAAGATTCGACATTGGAATGTTGCGAAGTTTTAAGCGACGATGGTATTGTGTCCCGTGTAACTTGTATTTCGAAGAAAGTCCTGAAAAGGACGAGGAAAGTCTTGTAATTCATCAAAAATTAAGTCACGGTGACGCATTAGTACACACTGAGGCGTTACTTAATAACTTGGAGCAAGAAGATGAAAGCACACTTGCAGAAAAAATGATATTGAAAAATCTTCATAGTATAATTCGTCGAAGAGTAAACGAAAAACAAAAACAGATTTCTATCATTTCATTCTCCACGAAACAGCTAGGTAAACTACATCTCTGTTTTTCTTTTTAATTGCACGAATTGTAAATCTAAACAACATTAAAATTTCTTGTTAATTCTTTTTCTTTTGTATTAATTAAACTATTAATGTCTTATTGTATAATAATTTTGCTTTTTCTATAATTTTTCATCAAAATTTGCATAAATTGGATTATCCGGAACGAACCATCCCGGTTAATCGAGAGTCTACTGTATTTTAATAGAAATATTTTTTATCTTGATACCTAAGTATACGCAGACTGGCGTCGACTCGCCGTTGGTGTGGCGTAGAAGTTTGTTAGAGTGGGGTAGCAGTTCAGGCTAAACAAAATTTCAAAACTCTGGCACATCAGGAAGAGGGTGAAAAATCGGTTATAAAATTACATCTTTACAAACATGAAAGAAGACAAAATAAGTAAAAGTGTTTAAAATGGACAAATTTCTCTTTTGTTGCTCCAGGCCAAAATAATATAATTTTTTTTAGTTTTTTGAAGTTTAAAAAATATCCTAGCTTCATCTTCAATAGAATTATTTATTCAAATCCAAATTTATATTTTAACACTTTACATTACATTAACATTCCTGAATATTAGAGTGTATTAATGCAGAGTATTCAACGTGTTCTGTTATTATATCTTTCTACTACGTTCTCGATTACAAAATTCGAAAATTATATTTTCTCTAGAGGCAAATAAAGTGGCAGAAAAGAAAGATGACTAAGAAGTTTAACATTATATCTGTTAAATAAATTTTAAGTGTTGAGAATATAAAACATAAACCAGCGGGAGTGACCTCCCCGAAACTTTTTCCTATACTTCTTAAACATTTGTCATTTCCCTTCTCCCTGCGTGGATACAAAATTCGAACCTACTGTAACCCAGAATTCAATGACTATCAGAAGGTTTTTCATTGTAGATTATATTGATAGTAAAATATTTAGGTGAAGAATCATATTGAAAGAGATGCGTATGCATTAAAACTTAGCAATATTTATTTTCTATCAAACTGTGTAGCCAATGCAAGCTCCGCTACGCAAGCTCCGTGTACGGAGGAGAAAACAGAAAAAGACCTTGTTTGTTAGCTTGCGCATGCACAAAGATTGCTTCCAGTACGCAAGTAAAACAAGGACAAAGTGACGTAATCCTTCCGCGTGCACAGAGATTGTTACCAGTACGCATGCGTATGGAGAATCGGATTTAAAAAATTAATTATGCAATTTGAACGCCTTTTTCTTTACCGATTCAAAACGAAATTTGGGCACAGATCTATAATTAATGTTAGCTACCATCATACCAATTTTTATTTATTTTGCCAAAGGGTTTAGGAGATATAATTTTTAAAATTATGCGATTATGCAGTCCGACAGACAGTCAACCCTTCGTCGGATTTCGTCCAAATTTTGATACGGACCTACATTCATGGTGATAAAACTGTGTACGAAATGTTATCTATCTAGCTATTCAAGTATTTGAGTTATAGCGTTCACATGAACGCGGACAGACAGAAAGACAGACTTCCCGTAGACGGATTTTATCCAACATTTGATAGAAGCCTACAAATTATGTGTAAAGATCACATACCAAATTTCATCCCTGTATCTCTAATAGTTTTCGAGTTATCGTGTTCACAGACACAATTCTAAAATTGTGTTTTTCGGACTCAGGGAGGTCTAAAACGTGGAGATTCGTCAAAATCTCGAGTTCGAATTTTCTGACGATTACAATACTTTCTCTTTGTATACTTCGTATACGAGAAAGTAAAAAGTCTACTCGTTTAATTTCATTGCCCATGACTGAAAACGATTATTTATTCGATAACAGCATTATAAAAGATATTTTACTTATTTACAATAATTAATTAGAACTTTTTTTAAAAAAAATATATAAATTTCATTTAATGAAGTTTCTCCAAATAATTATTTTCTCGTTTCCTAAACAAATATCAGAATGTGATAAACTGTTTAGAACTTTTTCTCATTTCTTAAGCAGATTATGTTATTTATTTCTTTTTTTAAAACTGTTCTACTCAAAATCAATTTTCTCTTCAATAGGAAATCCGCTAAAACTGCACGATGGCAATCGACCGTATCGCATTCTTTTTCCACAATCCACTGCAGACGTAGCTCCGAGCCATTTTTCACCTGCAGTTCAAATTCTTTCATTTCCTTCCACATTTCAGTTGTTTGCGATGGCAATTTTTCCCACGCAGACGATATTACCCAATTTTTCGTCTTTCTTCGCTACAATTCTGGCCACGGCCTTTCTCAGCGAAGTTTTATCAGCTGACTGTGTTCGTGTTGTGAGTGACCTTGATCTAGCATTCTCAATCGCAACCATCAAACTAGAAAATGGAGAGATACCCGGCGTTCGAAGTAAGCTGACGTTCTAAAAATTGACTGCCGGTTTTTAATCTGATGCAAGAGGATAAAACTTAGTCTATCAGGTGGCCTGACTAACGCTATTCCAATCAGTTGAATGGGGTACTAGTCTCGTGGAAGCTTTTATTTTATTTTTTTTTTATCATTTGATTTTGATAGCGTGTGTCGTTAGTGTCACAGGCACGGAGAGAGTGTGTTGATAAAAAGTAACGGATAAGATAGTTAAAAACGGAATTTTTGGAAGTTTCTAAACAAGATGGAATGCGCTGAATTCTTATCTACCCTTTCCAGTAAAGGGGCCTCCAGCCAGAACAGGTTTTCGGTCACGAATATTCTCGAAAGGACAAGTCTTGAGGGGATTTAAAAAATATCAAGCAATTGATAAATATGTTCTATAATTGTTACCGGCAATGAATGAAACGCCAGTATTCTATAGAATGCCTAGGCATTTTTAGGGAAAGTATGAAAACTGAGATGAGGCGGATTTCAAACTTTATTGGTAACATACCCATGTCAAAGTGAAAAATTATTTAATTCTTATAATGTGCGCAACTATAGAGTTATAGTAACTATTGGGCTCAGTAATATAATTCATGGGCGTTTATTTATTTCCAAATTTAAACGCAGAAATAAAACACATTGGCAAAATGCTTTGCATTATTTGAGAGAAAATTTAAAGATTTACAAGATATATAGTGTATTTTGGTGTTTTTTAAAAAATTTTAAAGATGTTTATGTATTTTGAGATCATTTAAAGGGAACGTCAAGTGGACAAAACAGCATTTTCGACACACTTTGCTTTTTGTGTTTAATAGAAGTGTTAAGGCCACCGAGGCTACGTGTGACATTTATTCTGTGCATGGTTCAAAGCCTCAAAGTGCTGCCCGCATTGGTTCCAGTGCTAGAAAAAAGTTTAAAAAAAGAAAAACAATTAATAAATGAAGAGTTTGAACAAACTTCTTTATCAAACGACCAAAGGAATTTTTTTTTAAAATAAAATTTTAAAATAAATCTGTAAATCGTTCATGAATTCAATCTAATACATGAAACAAAAAATATAAGGATGGCGAGTTATTAGCCCTGAATTTTGTTTCACTTCACATATTCCGCACAAAAGAATCATATTTAATTAAGAATTATATTATTAATTTATATTTTGTTATTTTGCATACAAGTATACCTTCGGTAGATACAGTGCACTCCCGATTATCCGGGTTAATCACCGGGAGGGATCGCACGGACATTAGAAAAACACGGATAATCCAAAAACTCCATTTTATTAAAGAAAAAATCAACAACAGTACAAAAATATAAAAATTAGTTACATTTGCATGCTGTATAACATCAAACTAGGAATTTTCTTTTTAACATTTACTGCTTTAAAAAAAATCTGTTATGCGTTCTTCTGATGCTTCTGCTGTTTGTTCATCCCTTGTCGTATATCGACACATATTTTACGAACCGCAGTAATGTCACCGTAATCAAATCTTCCTTGTCCCATATAATCTAACAAAGTTTCCACAGATTGTAGAGCAGCAGAAAGAGAAATTGTATTTCCCTCATTTAGTACATCTTCTGTATCAGTACTAGCTGATTCTCCATTATCAAGTTTTTGACGGATTTCTAATTCTTGTTTAACATTTAAAATGCTTCGTTTTCGTTTCACACCACTCATTTTTACCAGTAAAAAAGTTCACGCTACAAACTGACGATAAACAAGACGCAAAAACTAAAGGAACACGTGTGAAAGTGAAAGAAGACGAAGAAGTTAAAGAATGACGTGTCAGGGAGAAACGTGCTCGTACGAGAATGAGCTAGCAATAAGTGGATGATTCATTTCTCGGAAAAATTAGGGGTTGAACCGGTAGAGATTGCACGTGGAGGCAGAAAAAAAACTATTCTTTAGCCTCCGCCGTCACGGCTCACTAGTTTCTCGGAATGAATCTCTCGATCGTACATCAACGTCGATTTTACATGCATGATAAACGTGAAAGTGTCTGTCTTTAAATTTGTTTGTGAGTCCGGAATGAGCACGGATAATGGAGAGTATACTGCATAATATTTTTTTAAAGTTATTTAGCCGTACTGTTTTGTGTCATCCAACCATAGTGTATCCTTCAAGAGAAAAAATGGCTTGACGTCACAGTACAGCATAAGCAGAGTTAACATAATTTTTTTAATTGAAATCCGGACACGCCGGAATTTTGTAGGGCCATGAGGACCATAGTATGAAAATCTAATAGCTGCCTACCAACGACCCACTTTCATAATACTCTTGGTACGCGTACTCCTGGGGGTACGTAAGGGAACAGTTAAGGGTACGCGAAAATGTTCTTGCTAATGCCGGAAAACAGAAAACACGAGAATATTCTAGAACTTCGTTCTCTCAAGTGCGTATGAAAAATGAAAGTGAACATTTAATGAGTCTGAATAGGCTTACAGCGGGAGTGATCTCCCCTAAACTTTCTCGTATGCTCCCAACATATGCAGAGAAAAAATAAACTAAAAGGCAGTAAAACGAACAAGCGTTCCTAACACGGCGGAGAAAAAAAAAGCGAAACGTCAAATCAAGAGTTCCGAAGGTCGTGCTTTGACGCGGCAAGACGGAAGAGTAGAATCAGAAGCCGGCGTGATTACGCAATGGGCTGCGTAAGATTTAAACCAACCAAATTTCTAATTTTAACGCCTTATTTCTAACCGATTGATACAAAAATTGGACACAAATCTACAATTGAGGTTAGAAGGACACATACAAAATTTCATTTATCTAAGTAGTTTTGTTAAGAAGTTATGGCACTCAAAAGTATACGAATATACAGACCGACAGACAGTCAACCCTGTGACGGATTTGACCCACACTTTTATGTGGACCTATATTCCTGATGATAAAACTGTGCACCAAATTTTATCCATCTATCTATTCAAGTTTTTGAGTTATAGTGTTCACATGAACGCGGACAGACAGACTTCCCGTAGAGGGATTTTGTCTAAAATTTGACAGAATCCTACAGATTATATGTCAAGATCACGTACCAAATTTCACCCCTGTAGCTCTAATAGTTTTCGAGCTATCGTGTTCACAGACGGGCACACATAATTCCAAAATTATGTTCTTCGGACTCGGCGAGTTATGAAAAACACCGAGGGTCGGTATAAAAAATCAAAGTTAACAAACGGTTGATAAAATGCAAACGGTCCACCACAGGGACACTTTCCAGCCAAGATGCTTTCGGCTACACACGGGGTCAAACCAGCGGGAGTGTTCTCCACTAAACTTTCTCGTATACTTCCCCCAAAAGATGCCGTTTCTCCTTCCCCCGCGTGGCTAAAAAAATTCGAACCTACTGTTATCCAGAATCCAATGACTATCAGAAGGTTTTTCATTATAGTGATTGAAAAATATGTAGGTAAAGAATTCAAAGAGATGCGTACCGATTAAAACGCATCTATCGCACACTGCTAGGTTTCACTCTTGCAGTCTCAAGGACAAACTGACGTAATTCGCTGCTTTCGGGAGCACAGACGATTGCTTCCGTACGCATGCGCGTGGAGATGGCGGATTGGTTTCAATGGTAAATTATACAGGCCGACAGACAGTCAACCCTTTGACGGATTTGGATCAAAATTTTATACGGACCTACATTCATGACGATAAAACTGTGTACCAAATTTTATCCATCTAGCTATTCAAGTTTTTGAATTGTAGTGTTTTCATGACTTCGGACATACAGACAGAGAGACTTCCCGTTGACGGATTTTGTCCAAAATGTGATAGAAACCTACAAATTATGTTTAAAGACCACATACCAAATTTCATCCCCGTAGCTCTAATAGTTTTCGAGTTATCGTGTTCACAGACAGACATAATTCCAAAATTGTGTTTTTCGGACTCAGGGAGGTCTAAAACGTGGAGATTCGTCAAAATCTCGAGTTCGAATTTTTTGACGATTACAATACTTTCTCTTTGTATACTTCGTATACGAGAAAGTAAAAAAGCGGGGATATCTTTGCAAATAAGTCTCGTCTTCGCAATTATAACTGAAAAACTTGAATAGCTAGATGGATAAAATTTGGCACACAGTTTTATCATCATGCATGTAGGTCCGTATCAGATTTTGGACCAAATCCGTCGAAGGGTTGATGGTCTATCGAAGTGTATAATCGCATTCTTGTAAAAATTATATCTCTTAAACCCTTTGGCTTAGATAAATAAAAATTGGTATGACGGTTGCTAATATTAATTATAGATCTGTGCCCAAATTTCGTTACAGTCGGTTAATAAAAAGGCGTTCAAATTCCATTATTAATTTTTTCCAATCTGATTCTCCATGCGCATGCGTACTGGCAGCAATCTCTGTGCACGCGGAAGCTGTGGAGCGAATAACGTCACTTTGTCCTTGAGCCGGCAAGAGTGACGTTTTAATCTGTACGCATCTCTTTGAATTTGATTCTTTACCTAAATATTTTACAATCACTATAATCTATAATGAAAAACCTTCTGATAGTCATTGGATTCTGGATTACAATAGGTTCGAATTTTTTTATCCCCACGGGGGGAGGGGAAACAGCACCTTTTTGGGGAAGTATATGAGAAAGTTTAGGAGAGACCACTCCCGCTGGTTTGGATTTGCGATTTCAAAGGCATTTCGGATAACCCGGGTTATCCGAAACCCGGGTTAACCCGAGTTCGGTTAACTATAACCAAATTTCTCTCTCGCCGGATCTATTTTCGTAAATCCGGATATTTTTAAACTCCGGACACTACAGCGGATGTGAGCTTAAAATCAGGACCGTCCGGACGTATGGTAACCCTATCTAAGCAACAATCGAACTTTCAATGATTTGGTGTCCAGTATTTTTGAAATGTAAAAGGGAATTTTAAAATAATTTTTTTTTTCAAATTGTCACTTGCAGGAAATTCTTTAAAAAATACACATCATGAACCTATAAGTAAACAAATGAAATGTATTTTAGATATGTAATCTATATTTGTAGTCATTTATTCAAGTAGAAGGATGGCTTTCAAATTTTCCCAAAAATCGTTCATTATTTTGTAATATCATCGATCGTACATTTAGATAACAACAATTCACACCAAAAGAGACTAAAGATTAAAAGGTGATGCTACTTTTGAATTATGGAAAATAGCTTTCGTGAACAATTTGTAACACAAATCTCTTTCAAAAACAGTGGATATCTCCAGAGGAATCGCGTTTCGTGATCATGAGATTAAGTGTAATTCTTGAAATATCACATGATTCATTAATCATAACTTATAAGGAAATAATAGTTTTTAGAAGGAAATGAGAATGTCTACCATTATTGACATTGAAAAAGCTTTCTGTAAAATTTTTAACTGCATAATAGATTTAGTGTGGGCCGAAAAATCACTACATTCGAAATTTAATTTGGTTCATTGAGCAGAAGTTACCACTCGGTGCCAATAGTTCATTGCATTTTTTTTAGATGTTTTGGTCAAAACTGAGGTGCCGTAAATAGTTTGAAGTTTTGACTTTGACATGGAGCGATATGCAGATTCGAAAATACCTCTGACAAAAGAGTCTGATCAACAGAAATAAGTCAAATATATATAGTTGCCATAATTGTCAAGCATCGATACGGGACGTTTAGGTACTAAATCAATAATACATGAAAAAAGTGGGGAGGTAATGGTTTATTTTACTCAGATAAAAAAATCAATAGTTTTAAGCAATCTAATAAAATGAACCCGTAGAATAATAGAAAATTTGCAAGGCTAATCCTTTTTAGCCCAGTTATATTTTAAAGTTGATTTTACTTTCTTAATTATATCATTTTCTTCTTTCACTTAATCAAAAAATTGGGAGAAAGTCATTTTAAAATTACAATGACAAATCAAAATTGCTTTATTTGTCTTCCCTGACAACTTTTTCTTTCATCTGACCATTGAGTTGACATCAGGGAAAATATTCTCTCCACATTAGCATTGTGTACTGGAATGGCAAATAGGTATTCGCGTAGTATTATTAGATATGTCTTCTGATCAATATACTTTGTATCTGCCCAAAACTTCAGCCATTTCTCTTCCACACTCAATTCCATAACAGCCATTTTTCTTCCATACTCAATTCCATAACAGCCATTTCTCTTCCATACTCAATTCTATAACAGCCATTTCTCTTCCATACTCAATTTCATAACAGTCATTTCTCTTCCATACTCAATTTCATAACAGCCATTTCTCTTCCATACTCAATTTCATAACAGCCATTTCTCTTCCATACTCAATTTCATAACAGCCATTTCTCTTCCATA
>BGPR01023456.1:0-24207 GCA_013235015.1 Araneus ventricosus | reverse complement strand
TGCTAGTTTCTGATAATTGTAATAAGAAAATAGATACACCATCGGAAAAAGCAAACGATTTCCTTTCTAATGCAGTTTGTTTCGAACTTAATTTGCTGAATTTTGTGAAATTTTTAAAAAATAGTATCTTCTCTAAAATTCTTCATCTTGAATTTTTTAAGTTCTCGCATCCGACGTTCTAATAACGCTATCGTTTTCAATTGTTTTTCAGGTAATAAATCGAACATTTGTCTTTGATTTAAAACAAGGTCGTTTAAAATACCTTTGTTCGTTTTTTAAATTAATTTTTTCCCCTGATGGAGTCGGAGTTTTTTCGTCTATTCCGTGTAGAAAGGAAATAAGTTTTTCGTGGAAGGGAGTTCTGCGTACATTTGTGCCATCTGTCGGAAAAAATAGAGAAAAAGTGATGAATTACTATATTGCTTACCAGCAGATTGTTCCAAAGAGAATCATAAAAATTGTTTTTACTCAGTTTTTCAGCATGCGTGCAAGATATTTATATCGTGTATCGTATTTACTTATATCATGTTCTATTACCAAAAATCAATGGGACTTTTATGTATTTGTTTGTGTATTTATGAGCTCCATATTAAACACAGATTATATCAATAAAATTTGCGTTTAAATTCGTAAAAGAACGGTATAAATATGTAATACGATTGTATGATATAACTATCTCCTACATAAGTGTGTCCGATGGAAGGTTAAACTCTAATATCGTGTGCAGCAAACTTCATAAATTCGTTTTCGCTTTTTTTAAAAAAAGAATGATCATGTCGATATTGTCATTGTCGTGAAGAAAAAAACGGGAAAAATCAGCAATATATATTTTTTGTTTCGATTTCATCTTCAAAATTTTATTTTATGTCATTGTGTGTTTTCTTTATTTTGTTGAAGTCATAATGCCACGGGCAGTGCCGTGCGGGTACTGCTAGTTGCCTGATATACAAAAAAGATGGACCTCTCCAGATGATTTATCATAAACTCTAAAACCTTACATTCTTTAAAACTGAAAAAAAATATATAATTCATATAAAGGAAACAAAAATAAAATTTTTGCCTAAAATGGGCCCCGCAAGTTGCGTAGCAGTGAGGAGGGAGTATAAATGGAAAAAAAATTAGTGTGTTTATGGATATTTATAAATTTAAATCTGATGAGCGGTTGGTGTAAAAGCGACAAAAATCAACATCATCGCCTGCCCACCGTTTATCCCTGCTCCTGCACTTTTTGGGACCTGCCCTGGCGGCATTAACAACAAAAAGCTATATGAAAATAAAAACATAAACCTGAAAACGAAAATAAAAAATGAACGGAGTTATGAAATTAATATGGAGTATTGCTTATCAGGAGTTGAATTTCCCCCAATGACGTTTAAAACAGTATTTTTCTTCGCAGTGGCCATAGAGTTAACATTAAAAAAATGCTATTATCCCCTTAAACACATCAGTCATATATAAACCGACAAATCCTAGTTACATTGAGAATTCATGAACTATTTCTCAGTCGAACCTCCCATCCTACAAATCATATCGCTTCTATCATTTGTAACCCCTTCAGTTGGTATAGATTTTATTTCTTAATGCCAAGGAATTCTGGTTTCATGACAAATATAAAGGTTTCAATGTCAAATTATTGGTTTTTCAAGTATTTTCTGACCTTTGAAGACTATTTGAGCATTTTTCTCCATTGTCACAGGTTTTTAAACTATTTAATTTTTATAATCAACAAAGGAATTCTCTAGAAGAATTGAGCATTTCGGGAAATTTCTAGGAATGTTGCCAAGCGAAACTTATTAGCCGCGTATTTCTGTCTTGATTTCTGTGTAAATCAAAATGTGAAAATAAAAAAATACAAAACATCTCGTGATCCGATAAAGGAAGCTTTGAGCGATACAACTGGCCAATCAAATAAAAGTTTAGAACGTCCCCTTTTAAATGATTTATAGATAAGATCTCTAAGTTCTTTTGTTGCAGAGATGTAGCCCTTCAAATTTCGGGAATACTTTCCTAATTGCCCTGCATGTGAGAGTTGATCTCGTTATTACTAAAGGTTTAGGTATATTTTAAGGTAAATTTTGGATAAAGATAGATGTTAGATATGTTTTAATATTTGGATAAGTTTGACTATTATCAGTATCCCTGTGTATAAAATTGCATTTACTATTTTATTTTATTTAGATTTCAAAGTCGCATTGTGAGGAATCTTGATGAATGGTGTAATTTCGAAGTGTACCCGACTATGAAAAAGGCTAAGGAGTGACTACATTGTTTCAAACAAAAAAATAACAGAAGCAGACATTGTGAGAAGAAGAGGCCGTTTTAAGATAAACAGATCTAAAACTGCATGATATGTTTTATCTTGGATTGAACCCAGCTCTACGAAAGAGAAAAGAACAATTTCTCAAGTTATTAATGTTTACTCCTTTCCATTTACTATACCTAATACTATGTTTTAATATACATTTGTGAATATTTTTATACGCATATACAAAGCAGGAACTTTTATACTATGATTCAAGTAGTAAAGAACATTCCCACCAAACAAATCTAAAGACACATCTTAACCTTTACATGAAATTCATATCGAAAGTGACACTGGAGAGGTGCTGCCCGCTTCTGACGAATAAAATAGTTTTTTTCAGAACAAATTTGCTGTTACTTACAGAAATAAAACAGCCATATTCCTGTGGTTAATGTGGTAAATCGTTTTCTCAGCAGCAAAGTATATTAAGCATTTTCAGACTCGTAAAAAGTGAAACCATATACATGCGACTTTTCCAGTAAGGATTTTCCTCAAATAATTTAAGACATGTTCATGGACGCTTACGAAAAGAAAACGATAACCATATGATGTGTGTAATAAAGCATTTTTAAAGGGTCTCACTTAAAAACTCTTTTAATGGCTCATGCGATAGAGAAACCGTTTGCATCTGACATTTGTAATGAAAAGTTTTCTGAGCATTCTTCTTTAAAAACGCATTTACGGACGTTGCAAACAAAAGAGAAACTGTATGCATGCGACATTTGTCAAAAAACATTTTCTCAGCATCATCATTTAATGAGACATTTATTGATGCATACAAAGGAGAAACCGTTTGCTTGTGACATTTGTAATAAAACATTTTCTCAGAATTCTACTTTAAAAATACATATTCGGACACATACGAAAGAGAAACCCTATACATGCCACATTTGTAATCAAACATTTTCTCATAATTCTAATTTAAAAGTACATATTCGGACACATACGAAAGAGAAACCGTATGCATGCGACATTTGTAATAAATGTTTTCCTCTGCTTTCGATTTTAAAAACACATTTACGGACGCATACGAAAGAGAAACCATATGCATGTGACATTTGTAATAGAACATTTTCTCATCGTCACCATTTAATAAGACATTTGCGGACACATACGAAAGAGAAACCATATGCATGTGACATTTGTAACAGAACTTTTTCTCAGAATTCTATTTTAAAAAGACATATTCACACGCATACGAAAGAGAAACCGTATGCATGCGACATTTGTAATAAAAGTTTTTCTCTGCTTTCGATTTTAAAAACACATTTACGGACGCATACGAAAGAGAAACCATATGCATGTGACATTTGTAATAAAACATTTTCTGATTCGTCAGCTTTAAGAAAGCATATACTGTCGCATACGAAAAAGAAACCGGATACAAATTAGAAAGCGTTTGCATGCGACATTTGTTATCAATCATTTTCTCGGTATTCTAATTTAAAAAGACATTTACAGACGCATACAAATGAGAAACCGTTTGCGTGCGACATTTGTAATAAAACATTTTCTCATCGACTTCCTTTAAAAAAACATTTATGGACGCATACAAAAGAGAAACCGTTTGTATGTGACGTGTGTAATAACGCATTTTCTGATCAATCTGCTTTAATAAGACATTTACGGACACATACGAAAGAGGAACCGTTTGTATGCGATTATCTATACTTATTATAAAAGGCAATGTTTGTGTGCGTGCGTGCGTGTGTGTGTGTGTGTGTTTGTCTGCGATGTCCAGACGAATCTATCGCACTTACAGCCATGAAATTTGGCACACAGGTAGTCGTAATGGTGACTGAATGCACCTCGAAGCCGAAATTTTAAATTTTAATCTAGAAATTTTTTTATTTAATGTTTTGTGTTGTTTTGGTTGATTTTTCGCACTAATTTCTCAATAGAATGGTTTCAAATAATTGTACGACAAAAATAGATAGACCATCGGAAAGAGCACGCGATTTCCGTTCTAATGAAGTTAGTTTTGAATTTCTAACGCAATTTACTGAATTTTGAGAATTTTTTAAAAATAGTCAGTTTCACCACCTAAATATTAGTTTTGTTTTTAAATTTTTTGCATCCGGCTTTCTAATAACACTATTATTTTCAATTTTTTTCAGCTTATAACTAGAACGGTTCTGTCGGATTTAAAATGAGAATGGTTAAAATATCTTTTTTAGTTTTTTTTAAATTAATTTTTTCCTGGTAGTTGAACGATATGTTTCCTCTAGCGAAGCTTCCGCCCACGATAGTCTCCGGAACGTTGCGGGCAATTTCATTGGCTGAAGGGCCAGGGTGACGTCATTACTTTCGCGTTCTGCGAGGAGATGGTTTATTTATTCGGTTACTTCGATTATTATTTTTAAGCGCGTCTTAACTTATTTCTTTGCCTTTCATACTTTGCTTGCGGTGTAATAAATATCACATTGTAATTTTTTAACATTGTTTTGGATTTAACGGTACTCGGTCGAGAGGAAAAAGAGGCGGGCCAACTCAATAATATATATTTCTGTTTTGATTTCGTTTTAAAAACTTTTATTTATGTAATTGTATGTGGGCATTTTTTTTATTTTGTTGAAATAACGATCCCACGGGCAACGCCGTGCGCGTACTGCTAGTATATATAAAAGGCAATGTTTGTGTGCGTGCGTGTGTGTTTGTCTGCGATGTCCAGACGAATCTATCGCACTTACAGCCATGAAATTTGGCACACAGGTAGTCGTAATGGTGACTGAATGCACCTCGAAGCCGAAATTTTAAATTTTAATCTAGAATTTTTTTTATTTAATGTTTTGTGTTGTTTTGGTTGATTTTTCGCACTAATTTCTCAATAGAATGGTTACGAATAAGTTTACGACAAAAATAGATACACCATCGGAAAGAGCATGCGATTTCCGTTCTAATGAAGTTAGTTTTGAATTTCTAACGTAATTTACTGAATTTTGAAAAAAAAATTGAAAAATAGTTACTTTTATGGTAATTTTTAATAAAGATTTCTTTAAATTATCGCATCTGACGTTCTAACATCTCTATAATTTTCATTTTTTTTCAGCCTACAATTGGCACGTTTATGTCCGATTTAAAACTAGAACTATTAAAATATCTCTTTTCGTTTTTTAAAAATTAATTTTTCCCCTGATCGGTTCAAACAGTTTTTTTCGTAGCGCGATTTAACAGCGAGAGATTCTCCGGACCATCCCACAATGCATTGTTGCAACGTGACCTTCTTCGCGGCACGTGACGTCATTCGCAAAGAAAAATAAGCGGGAATATCAGTAATGTGTATTTTTTGCTTTGCTTCTGTTTTCAAAACTTTTTCGTGCCATTGTGTGCACTTTTTTTCACCCACTTTTTGAAGTCCTGATTCCACGGGCAACGCCGTGCGCGTACTGCTAGTGTGTAATAAATCCTTTTGTGCTAAATCGAGTTTAAGAACACATTTACGTATGCATATGAAAAAGATAAGGTATGCTTGCGACTGGAGCGCAAAATTTCTAATTCATTATTTTTTAAGAGACATCCTAGAGAGTGAATGGACCATTTCAAGAGACTTTTATTACACTGACTAAAAATTGTCAGTATGTTTGCTGCTTATGGGGTTTAAAGATTTTTACTTTCTCGGATACGAAGTATACAAAGAGAAAGTATTGTAATCGTCAAAAAATTGGAACTCGAGATTTTTATGACTCTCCACGTTTTAGACCTCCTCAAGTCCGAAAAACACATTTTTGGAATTATGTGTGTCTGTGAACACGTAACTCGAAAACTATTATAGCTACGAGGATGAAATTTGGTATGTGAACTTGACACATAATTTGTAGGTTTCTTTCAAATTTTGGACGAAATCCGTCTACGGGAAGTCTGCCTGTCTGTCTGTCCGCGGTCATGCGAACTCTATAACTCAAAAACTTGAATAGCTAGATGAATAAAATTTGGTACACAGTTTTATCATCATGAATATACGCACGTCCGTATCGAATTTTGCACCAAATCCGTCGAAGGGTTGACTGTCTGTCGGATCGCATAATCGCATACTTGTAAAAATTATATGTCCTAAACCCTTTGGTTTAGATAAATAAAAATTGGTATGACGTTTGCTGATATTAATTATAGATCTGTGCTCAAATTTCGTTTCAATCCATTGAAAAAAAGATGTTCAAATTGCATATTTGGTTCAAAATGCACATTGCGACTGTGTGTTGGCGAACGTTTCGCTTATTTTACTCAAGTTAGTATAGTTGTCTTTTGACCTTGGCGGTCTACGAAGTATTGTAGCTTCGGATGCGCTTCGGAAATTATGGCAACCCCCTGAACCCGAAACTTCGTTCTGACATTCTCCTTATGGAAGGTATGGTGAAATCTTGCATGATATTTGTAGTAAGCTTTCGATCTGAAAAACTTTATTTAAAGTTGTGGTACCTCAGCGCGCGTAAAAATTGAGAACTTACGCAATTTTTTAAATTGTTATTTTCCTTTTACACATAATCATAAAAATGGGCGCAGGTCATTTTAAAATAATAATGACTCAGAGTTTAGGATTCAAACGGGACAAATAGTATTAATGACGTATGGCAACCCTAGTTAGAGGGAAAATGGCACCTTTTTGGGAAGTGTATGAGAAAGTTTAGGGGAGACCACTCCCGCTGGTTTTCAATTCATTTGCACCTAATATCTGTTAAGATTTCAGATGAATTAGTTTTTGAATGATAAAATTTCTCATTTTCACTTGACATAAAATCTTCCATCATGTACTATACAACATTCTACATCATTGTACTGTCATTGATTTATTTTAATTCGAATGTTGCAGTACGTTTCCTTATACGTATTACAGAACCGTTACTTTTTTTTCCTAGTTTTACAGTATCCTGACATTATAATGCTTTAACGACACTATAGCAGATGTGCATTAGATGGAAACCGTATACCTGTTAAATGTGTTTAAAATATTTTGTGCGTGTAAAAAGTTTTAACAGTTAATCGATAATCTTGAAAATACATTTTATAATATTTTATTGAGTGTAGACGGAAAACATGTATCATTTAAATACTGACAATGAAAATAAGTGAATATTCTTAATGACGTGATGAGATGAAAATATGTTACTTATTGGTTGTAATTGTATTTTTTTTGTTAAACTTATAAATTGTTATTTATTAACGTATTATTTAATTTAATTTTAAGCCAGCTCATTAATATTAAATTTTTTTGCTTGTATGCAAAAAAATTTGTTTAATAAATCAACAAATATTTCCATTTTACTGTAGAATGTTGTTTAAAATGACTTCCACTTAAGGGTAATTGGAAACTCCATGCTCCCTTGTTTTCATAACAATGAATTCTGTTAAGATATATTTTTGTTGAAAATTTTCATGCAATATACAGTCTATATTAACTCAGATTTGTAATTAATTAATTTGAATATTAAAACTCAGATTATTTACATAATATTTGCATTTTTTGGACTGGTCTGTATATTATATTTCATACAACATTGTTAAGTGTTTCCATAAGACCCTCTTTACTATATTCTGTTAATCTGCTTGTAAACATAGATCTTATGCTGATATAAATGTGTCATTTTGTTATAAAAATGTTTAAAGAATTTTTCTTTCTTTCTCTTTTTTTTTTCCAAAAATGTTCATGCAAGGAGTGTGTTATATCGATTAAATCCGAAATATTAATCACGGCTTGTATTTTCTTCATACATTCTCGTATGGTTGTGTTAAATAAGATCATTTTTTTAAATTTCATTATTTAATGTTTTATAAATATTTGCATTAATATCAGCCTTCAATTATTCTAAGTTTTACATTTTGTTGGTTAAAGCAGTGAAAATTCGAGATTTAACGAATATCAAATTTATTTTATGGTAATAACCATAAGTAAAAAACGCAGCGAAATAGATAAATAAAATTTGCTATGTGATTTTTGAAACATCATTACATATTTCTATCAAATTTTCAGAGGAACTTCTGAACAGGAAATATTTCTCTTGTCCATACGATTTACATTTTATTGTTTTGTAATATTAATAAACAAATGTTAAGAAACAAAGACAATACTGTTTAGTAATATGCATGTAAGATTTCTCTCAGTTAAGACTAAAATCCCGCTTTTATCCATTTAATTTACATGTAGTATTTGTCTCGGTTGAGACTAAAATTCCACTTTTACCCATTTAAGTGTGTTAGCTGGTTTGTCTAGGGGTTTTTTGGGGCTCATTTGAAAAGCGATTAAATAATGAGGAGACTGCAGTTAAAACAATTAATATGTATTTAACAATTAAAGGATGAGTTTTACAAGGTGTGAAAGAGTAACCAATGTTAAAAGTAGAGTATTAATGGCTACTTGCTGTGGTTGTAAACTGAAAAAGAAATTCATTAAATATGGTGGTGTTACACCTGAAGTTGCCAATGAAAAAATCAGGGTTATCAAGGAATAAAATTTTATTTTCTAAACTCTAAATTTACTGTTTACATTTATATTTATTTCTAGATTAACATACTGAAACACACAGACATTGATACGTTTATGATTAACACAGAGAAGACGAGTCCAACATACTACTGCTCAGCTTCACAACATTGGCGGGATAACTAGTCTTGGATGAAGTTAAGAAATAGCCATTTCTAATAATTTTGTGCATACCTTGCGTACTCTATTCACAATGTATGTGTTTAACGGATCAACTCGCACTGTTCATCTCGACACTTCAGTCGCAATACAGGCATTGCGTTGTTTTTTTTTTTGTCTATTGTGTAACGACACGAGTCTCATTCTGGCTGGGTAGCTTGCACCACCATGAGCTGCCTCTACCTTCTTCGCTGTCGTTCAACGCAGTTTTTTATATTCTTTCTCTCAAGCGTTGTGTCTCTGCGTTTGGTTTTTCAGTCGTGCCTCTGGTGGGTGGTGCCATCTGGTGGTTGCTGAACCGCTAACAGTTCAGTTGTGTTGTGTTTTTCAACATTCACCCCCCATGAGAAAAAAAGCAATACAGATAGATATGAAGACACGTGACTCTATTCCGTTGGCAACTCCAAACTTTCCTAAGCTATATCCATCTCGATTTGCATCACCCCAAACTACATACTGTAATACATTTTTCGCTGAATACAGTTCCTACAAAAGTAGGATCTCACCTACCTCCTCAACACTCATTAATCATTCACCAACAAGATATATAACCTTGTAATTTCTGTGATACCTGGTGTCAAACCTATTAAGATATGCCTGATGTGTAACACAAGCCTTCAACATTTTTTTTAAGCAAAATTATTATATTTTGAATTCCAACAAATATAGATCATCTGCAGGTAACAGTGGCGAATCCAGGGGAGGAGCTATCGGGCTGCAGTCCCCCAGAGCTAAACAAAAATTCTTGATTTAATTTAAAATCAGTACAACTGTTTGATCTTAATTTTCATTTTAAAAGAATAGTAATAAAATCGTGACAACATTGCTTTCGTTGCTTGACTTGACAGGCTCGAAAATTTTCCTACTTTTCTAGTCATTCCACTTGCACTTGTAGCGTTGGCGTGGTCGAAAACATTTTTTGGTCAGCTATTGCATTGTATTTTTTATTAAATTATCGAAAGTATTGTAGTGTTCTTTATTATTCTTACTGTCAGGAGAGGAAAGCCTGTAAAGTTCAAGTGTTTTGGTTTATATAAGCCATGAGGTTTGACATTCGTCACTACGATAAAAAAATTTTATGACCTCAGACCCCTCCCCCGACCCGAATCCTGGATTCGCCACTGGTAGGTAATATACTCGGACCAGCCTGCAGCAATTACCAGAATCGATAATCTGAGCGAACATTGAAGATAAATGCAAACACTCAATATCTGAAGAAAAATTGAGAGGATGAAGACAATTGAAATTACTTACATATATTTATCAATGGTTTGAGTCTTCCGTATTGCTTAACAAATTTTCCCTTGTGGGCTTTGTCACCCATAATTTGCTAGAATTTACTTTAATTTCTTTAACATTGGTATAATATAGGCCTTGTATCAGATAGTTATTGTTTCTTAACACCCTCAGTCTATTATATGGACCATCAAGTTTTGCTTCAAAGGTACCTGGAGGTGTGAGCGGTTTAACATAAACAATATTACCCATCTCTAAGTCTTGTTTTCTTCTACCTTTAAGGATTTTTTATTTTTTACCAAAGTAGTCTTTTTCATTTTGTTTTACTATTTGTTTAGTTTCATAAATATGTCGCTTCATTTTAGAATTGTGAGTGTTAGGAGAATGAGTTATGATGACAGGTTGAGTGGCATCTATGGGGGTTACCAAATCTCTACCAAAAAACAATTGGGCAGGAGAAAATTGAGCTTCTGAATGAATAGAATTGTTGTAGTGTAGTTTTAAGTACAACAGACGGTCAGACCATTTGTAAACCTGCTGAGAAAGGGCAGCAATAGATTCTTTTAATGATCTGTGAGACCTTTCACAAATTCCGTTTGATTGTGGAAAATAAATACTGGTTTTCCTATCTTCGATTTGCAGTTCAGAGAAAAATGAATCAATTTCATTCGACCTGAGATTAGTTCCATTGTCCGTGAGTATGAGTTTTGGTATGCCGAAAACGTGCAAAGTATTGATTTAATGCTTTAATTATGGTGGAAGAAGTAATGTTAGGCAGAGGAATGGCTTCTAAAAAGCGACTATAATTATCTATTATGGTTAGTATAAATAAATTTCCATCATAAGAACGTGGAAGTTTGCCTATAATGTCAATGGTGATAAATTGTCCAAGAGCCAAGTGAGATCTAGAAATCATCTCAAACTGGGTGTTAGTAGGTTTACTTTTGTTTTTTATGGATTCGTGACAGTTTTCGCAAAAATTTTTAGTATCTAAAAAATAGTTCTTCCAGTAGTAGTTCTTTTTTTTACCACATTAAATGTTTTGGCCGTACCGAAGTGCGGACCATGTGCAGACTCGAAATACGTTTTTACCAGAGATTTTGGAATCATTATCTTATTTTCAATGTGTTTATTCCTAAGGTACAGAGCCGGCCTGAATAAAAGCGGGGCCCGGTGCAAAGTTGACTTGCGGGGCCATGAAAAAATTTCGCCCAACAAAATAATTTATTGCTTTTTGCTATTTTTTACATTTCACAATTTGGTTATGTAAAGACTAAAAAAATACATGAAAATAATAAATTATTAAATTATTTTTATGAAGTTAATATTTTAATCACACAAAAAATGTTAATAAATCAAACAACAAAAATAATTGCTTTATATATAAAATTTGGTTTTCAACTTACTAAAATAAGTTTACAATATGTGATTTTTGTTTCATTTTGTTATAAGTTTTATAGCAAATACGTTGATAATACCATTATGATTTAGATTTTTGGTTAATGCGGATTCGATAGATAAAATGACTAAGCAAATTAATTGTTCGCCTCTAATGCTAGATCTTAAATAATTTTTTATTATTTTTAATCTTGAGGAAGATTTTTCTGTAGACGGGAGCCTTATTGGTATGCAGGTGAGCAAAGGGAGAACCGGGGGGCCGGGGCCCCCCCAAGGAGTTGCGGGGCGCCCCCCCCCCCCCCATCGGGGAAAAATTTTGTATCCTGACGTGGAAAATATTTGTACGGGGTATTCAACTGTAGTTGATAAATAATAATCTGGCGAAAATTTCAGACCTATTTCATTACACTCGTCCCCCCCGTACAGCAGGTCGTGCCCCCTGTCGGGCAAACTCAAGCGCCATTCCTGTTGGTAAGGTCAATATAATTTTAGAACAGAAGTAAAATTTAGATACAATTTAAATAAAGATTGTAAATATTTGCAATATCATTGTGACTTGGAAGGTAAAACTTACCGCTAAATTTTGATTTCATTAAATAAATGAATGCAATTCATTTTCGTTTTGCTCAATCTGACAGCGACGTGGGGCCTTGTGCGCTCGCACCTTTCGAAACCCTCTAGGGCTGGCCCTGAATTCAAACATTCCTTTTTAAATAAGAGATAAAATTCCTCCCATTATTTTTTGCAAACTCATGTAGAAATGTGTCCTGAATTTATGAGGATATATTAAAAATTGTTCAGTTTGAAAACTTTCAGTGCTAAAATTAAAATTATAAATTGCGAAAATAGTTTCATTTAGAGTTTCAAAACATGAAAGCTGAAGAAAGTTAAAATAACTTTTAACTTTGCAGTCAATTGAAAGAGAAAATACCTCCCTTTCAATTTTTCTGTCGATTTACAATGTCAGCACATGCATTCAGTATTTAAATAAAATATTATACTGTATGAATGGGATTTTCTTGTATTTGGATTATCAAGTGAATTCTTAAAAGTTGAACTCATTATTTCTTCAGTTAAAAAAAAAAAGTTGAACTCATTATTTCTTCATATTAACAAACAATTATTTCTTCATATACAAAAAAAAAAAAACTAAAAAGGATAATCGACTGATTACAAACTTATTTACAATTATGCACAACCTACTGATAGTTTCGGTTTTAGGATATTTAAACTGAATCAATCTTCAAAACACTTCGTATATTTTAAAATTTATCCAAATAACTTTGATATGTAATTCCCAAAAAATAAAAGGTTCCAAATAAGTAACATTTTTAACGAAATGTCCAATATAAAAGAGTTGAAAACACAAATTTTCGTTTTTTAATAAAAAAATGTTTTATCTGAAATGCATACAATAATAAATAGCAAAAGTGTTGAACTACAAAAAAAAAGGGAACTACATTGTTTTATAAATTGATAACCTGTTATAATATTAAAATTTTCTTTTTCGGAAACATGAAAGGAAAGTTTGTTTAATAAATAACTAAAAAAGAGACAAAAATTAGCATACTTGAAATTTGTCTCCAATAACAAATGCAGAATATTTTATTTTGCTGTACGGCTGATAGTCTGAATGCGAATGCAGTTCTTTCACCCATTCATTGATATCCGCCATTGTTTTAAGATTGCTTCTGATGATGATTTGATCTTCATTTTTTACAATTATGTTTTCAAACTTAGGAGATAAACTCTCCTCAGTAATATTCAAGCGAATTTGCTCATCTAAACTCATCGTATTCGTGAGTAAAAAGAATAATCACTAGACTAAATAAAGAGGTGAAGTAGATTAGTATCGTAATTCTCTCTCTCTCCGAATTCTCGAAGACCAAACAACAGAAACCTAAACGCTTTCAAAGTTCGCATTCTATGACGTCACTGGCCCTCGTAGCCAATGATATTGGCTGATTTCCTGCCTCAGTTCTATCAGGGTAGGGTTTCTAAATATGCGGCCGGGATGGTATGTGTTCCTTTCCTTTCTAGATATTTTGTAGCAGTAAATTATTATGAATTATCAAATTAATATTGCATATCCAATTTTTTTGTTTTGTAATTGCATTTGCAGTCCCACTTATTTCCGCCAACCGTATATTTTGAAGGTCAAGAAACTTTGAGTTAAAGAACTCCATAAACCCACGTGACTTCGCGTTGAATTTGCGTGGAGAAGAGCGCTTGTATATGTGCAGACAATGTTGCCCCTTTCTTCTCGAGATTTTTGCATAAATACAATTGTGAATTTAAAAAAAAAATCTCGTAATGCGAAGAAGTACTCTACTAGCGAGCCATCTCGCAGTTTAAATAAAGCTTTAGAACGACCCCATAAAAGGATTTTTAAACCGGATGCTTTTACCCTTTACAGTTCACTACATATTTGGTTTTGAAAATTGCAAAATTTATTTTTAAAATGAATATTAAACATGTAACTGATCTTAAATATGTAAAAGAAAAAAAAATTGTATTTTTTTCCCAAGAAATATGTGTTTTGACAGTGAAACTAATGAACGGTAATAGGCTATTTTCCCTAAGAATAAGTTATCACTGAAATGCCTTTTAAATTACATATTCAACTTATAAGTGTACGTGAGTATTCATGATATTCAAAATCTATAACGTTCAATAATTCTTTCAAAAAGTCAATTTAAAAAAATACCAAGAATCCTCATAATTGTTCTTCTCTTCGATATCAAAAGCGATTTAGCTCTTGAAATGCTGATATCTTTGTGAATACTTAAACTATTGAACTAGAGTTCTAACATAATTCAGCCTATATATCTGGCTCTTAAAGTATGAAAGAAAAATTATGGGAAGTTTCACCGGTGTGGAGTAAAAAAATGTTCAATGTGTGGTTTCACTGCGAAATCAATGAACGTAAAATCGTAAAAATAAGTGAACATCGAAGTATTTGTTTAAAAATTTGATAAAAAAAAAAAAAGAAATCCGGCCTGCAGACTTCGTCAAGTGTAAGGAATAAGGATGGAGGCCGGAATCATTTGTCACCCTTTATATTATTTTATTTATATTATTTTTATTTTTGATGAAACATGAACATTATGCGTATTGCACCTTAAAGCATGAATATAATGAAGATGTGAAAGTGTGATCTTTTGAAAATTTAAGTTCATTTCGTTATACTAAACTTAAATAGTTTCAAAGTAAAGTCATGACAATGATAAATAATATAGAAAATATCACGAGTTTTCGCAATCAAAACATAAAATACATTTAAATGTGTGCAATGCTTTTTGTTCCTTCACGTGTCGTATAGAAGTCTTAAATTACCTTATTTAGTTTTTGTCACAAGTCAGACTTAACTTAAATCATTCAAAGTCTAAATTTTCACTAGCGCATTGTGTATAAATTCAATAACCCAGCTATCTCCAGGCCTTATCTCCTGGGATCCAATTTTGCATGATATAAATTACAAAGACAAACCTTTATTTCTTTAAATTAGAGCATTTATTTGTTGACAAGTTAAATTGAATAGAGAATAAAAGAATCAAAGCACGTAAGGAATCATTACTCTTACTCTAATCAACTTGGTGCAGAACAAAAAAAAATCACACATTACATTTTAAATCATTAAAATATAAATGGCAGTACATTAAAAGGACATTCTTGGTTACATTTAAAACTGAAGAGCATTAATACAGGAATTTCACAACAATTTAAGAATAAGAATCAAACAGCACATCTTCTCACGTCAATGATATAAAAATTTCAAAAAAATTTATGTTAATAATCCTTCATTATTACTTTGACGCTCATGAATACAGGCAGTTGGATATCATGTTTTTGTCAGTTTTTGACATGCCATACACCGCAAGCTTCATAGAACTGATTACTGATTTTTTTTTTGTCAGATGTTTGAGATCATGCAGTCGAAGGATGAATTACCGATTCACACTTGCATTTCATTCACCATCTAAAAACTGTGTCAATTTTTAATCCCTTAGTGCTCATGATCACAGAAGAAAGCGTTTCACGAATTTGACATTATTATTATGACACTTTGAACATTTTACTTATGACACTATTTCAGCCGGTCTATTATTTTTCCGTCGGTGTGATAATACTGATCAAATTATGCATAAAAGCAATCGTTAAAACAATCTTCCGATTCGAATAGTGGGTTATCGGAAAAAACAATTCTCCCTACAGTGCGACAACCAACCCCCCGATGCTAGCCGTTAGAGGATCCCAATCGTCTCATTATTATTATTTTTAATTTCCGTCTTGCTTTACCTCATCAACACAGTCACCTGCCATCGCGATGCTTTCTCCTCTCCACGCCGGCCAACGAGGGCGAACGACACAAGTGAAAGTTCTCGAACCATCGACCAACCCCCCGAATTTCGAGGATTCCTCAAGGGGGGAGGGGAACAAGTTCAAAGTTCTGTCCTAAAAATGACGGGAAAACTCAACACTAGAGAGAACAGAAATACAATAAAGAAAATTAACAGAATTAAGCATAGTAATATTGATTTTCTTTTAAAACAAGGCATTTATGGTAAACATTAATTTTAACAAAATTATTGTTCTGAACACAACACACGCTACCACTTGCCAATACTCTATTACTTTTATTAAATGGAAATAACTATAATATTTTCGAGGGTAAAGATTAGACAAATATCGTAATGTTTAAAGACGTATGGAAAACTTCATTTTATGTCATTGTGAGCTTTTTCTTTTTCATTTCGTTCACATTCATGATATCACGGGCAACGCCGTGCGGGTGCTGATAGTATTGAAAAAAGAACTATGGTATACTGTAATTTCATCCCTGTAACTCTTAGAGCAGTTCTCTTGCTGTATTGAAGCAATTTTGCACTGAAATTGTTTCTTTGTTAATCATTTGTCTAATTCTCAGTTGAGTCGACTACAAGCGCGCCACGTTTTCCGCTATCGCGACTTTCGGAACTATTTTTTTTATTACAGAATCTTCTTCCCCATGTCGTACACAGATAACATGAACATTTGCATCAAGTTTGATTTTTTTTTTCTTGATATTATCTTGTCATGGCAAAGTTGACGTGACAAACTTGCATGAAACCTCCTGCAAAGCAAGATAGAATAACCGACCACCTTCATCGCAAAATAAGTTTGCAGTGACACGGCAAAGTTCACACAATGACGAAGCGAAAACACCTTACTTCTCTTTTTTGCAAGCGTCCCAGCTTATATTGTGGTTACCAAACCCGCCTAGAGACAATCTCTTGGTCGGTTCGAATAGCGCTTTCCTCTACAACCACACGGATAATTAAAGTAAGTTCCTTTTAAAATTACTGTTACTGTAAGTTCCTTTTAAAATTTGTTAATGCCGCCTTCGGCGACCAGCTTGTTCGCCGGGAATATAATTTCAAATGAATCTCTTATGCATAATTTTATAATTTTGGTTTCCTTAACAGAATAATTTTTAACTTCAAATTGCGATAGGAATTTAGCCCGCTTTCTTTTCGTATCCGACTTTACCTTCTTATTCCTTATAAACAAAACAGCTCTCTTAATCCCACTGCAAACTACATTACTGATGACCTGTAAAAAGTATTCATCTGCATTTTATGTCAACATTTTAGTCAGTCATTTAGAAAGTAATTATATTTGGATAATTTTTTCTGCATTGCGCAAGAAGTGTACAAACAAATTTGGGCGGGAATTACTCAATTGTAATGAATTTAAAATATCACCTTTATCTTTCCAATCTTTATCTTATCATTGTCATTATGTTCTTCTTTCTTTATCATTAAAAGTTTTTATACTTAATTCAGAAAATCATTCCTGTTGCTTCAACCACTATTTTCCTATTGATTGCGAGATGAGCATTTTAAATCCTTTCCTTCTAACCGCAAATGACCAACATTGGCTGCCCTTTCATTGTTGACAAATGACCGCCTAGCGGGTGTCCTGTGTCCCTCCTCCAACCCGGACTCTGAGGCAACCGAATTTACTCTCTAGCCGGGTTCATGACCTGCTTGCTTCCGCCCTTCCTCCCCACCTTTGGATGAAAAGAGAAACTGTCTCCTTGAGCGACCTTGACCGCAGTTAATGACAATTTAAATCCTTGAAAAATTAAAAGTAATTATAGCAAAGTACTCGTGCTAATATCATTGGAAAGATAATTGTATGTACTTGAAACTGGTATAAAAACATTTTCATGCGATAGTTCTTTCGGAAGTTATTCACGAAAATATGGCCGAAAACAGTCAAAATTTGCTTAATTTTTAAATAAATAAAATTTGACTAAAAAATGAAAAATGGCTCCTAGGTGCATATTCCCACTCTCCAAAGTATACCTGTACCAAATTTGGTAGCTCTAGGTTCAACGGTCTGTTCTGTAGACCGCCAACAGACACACAGACAGACATTCATCTTTATTATTAGTAGAGATAATTGTTGCAAACAAAAAAATAATATTATGGCGTTCTGGCATCAAATAGTGTTTACAAAAAAGTATTTTAAATTGTACACATTTATATAAATAAACTGTCTTTCTTATTTTGTGCATACACACCCAACAATATATTAGGGGGGAAAGGTTCAATGTGCGAAAGTTTTGCAATGATGTACAGCAGCGACGGCCATTAGGAGCAAAAAGTAGGGGAGCAAGAAATTTACAGACATCTACCCAGATAGCACGTAAGTTTGCAGCAAGTTTGATTTTGACTTGATATTACCTTGTCATAGCAAATTTGACGCATAAAACTTGAAGAGAACTTGTTGAAAATTCGCCGTGACAACTAGCGCCCCCTTCTTTGCATTGCAAGCCTGCTGCAAATTCACCGTGACAAATAGCGCCACCTCCTTTGCGATGTAAATTTGCAAAACAAGCTTGATGCAAAGATAGCACAAAGAGATGATTATCTTTGTCTCTGTATTAAAAAAACATCCGATTTTTAATAGCATCTCCTAGACCGTCCTTCTTTTTATTAATTCAATAAATGAATGATAATTTGTAAAAAAATTAACTTTTTTATAAAAAAAAATTGAAACATTTTCCATCTTTTTACTAAAAGTTTTTACTTTAAAGAAAACTATATCGCCTTTTTCTTAATGTTGAAATTTTAACATTTATAAACAAAATTAAATCGAAAAAACAGTCAATGTTTGTTGAAAAATAATAACTTAGACATTTTGTCCCATTTTAAAGTAATTACTTTTGAACTCTAATTTCATAATTTATTCTACTAGCAAAACGTAGTTATTAGCGAAAATCGCTCTCTCTCTCTCTCTCTTTGATTTCAAATCATATTCTCAACACAAAATTTTAAAAATTAACGAGATCAAGAATAGGGTTTAAAATAAATCGTATGCGCGATCTATTAGCACAATTTATCTTCTCCTCTCGTAGTCGAACTGGCGGAGTGGTATAGACGTCAAGCTACCAACCGGTAGGTCGCGAGTTTTATCCCGGGTTGTGTTCGTACTCTGTTTTTGCCATAATTTGCAATGAGTTTGCACGGCAAGCTTGCTGCAAGTTCGTTCCGTGGTGACTTCGAAGCTTTCGTTAACTTGCTGCAAGCTTGCACTCTTGTCATGACAAATTTGTGGCAAGCTTGCTGCAAACTAAAATTGCTATCTGGGTAATAATTACCCGAGGGTATAGTGGTGGAGAACAAAACTTTCTCGGATTTTGTTTCTTTTTTATAATTCCTTGTTTTAACGGGCGAAAATGAAATATAATTTTAGTCTTCCCCGCAAAAAGTAGGGGGCTATTGCCCCTCTCGCCTCTTCTATTCGCCGCCAATGGTTTTCATATAATTATAAATTCATTTATTTATTATACTTTAAATTATTTATTATTATTAACACAATTAAAAATATTGATAGTATGAAAAAAATTATTTTAAGTATCGTGTTGAGAAGTAACTTTTCTCTTAATTACATTTGTTTGTTCAATCCGGACCTATGAACGAATCAACTGATCCGGATCGAGAACGGATGGACTTCTTTGGAGAACGAGAACTGAACTAATTACATGTAGAATTTTCTTCTTGGCGGTCGCTTGGCGTAATTCAGATACAAACAAGAGAGGTCCGTTGACTCTTAACGCGAGCTAAAGGATGTACTTCGTACAAGTTAGAAATAAAACAACAGTAAATATTAAGTAAGCTTTAATCAATTCCTATCTATTTCTTATTTTAAAGTATCCAAAGTAGACATAATGTTGATTTGATTTCACTCACTTCTTAGGTTTAAAATATGAAATGAATGGCTAGTCTAGAGATTGAATGTATGGTGCCGCCGCCAAGTTCTCAAAGCTTTTGCCAATCGTGGAAATTACTGCCAACACTTCGATCTTTTCTATATTAATTCTAATACCTCATTTGGCAAGTTATTGTTTAAAAAATTAACTGTGGCAATCGTTACTCAATTTTTAGGTCATATCGAATCATTTGATTTCACTATATTCAAAAAATATAATGCGAAAACACTTGTGGTCTTATTTATGCTGTACAATCATGTAATAAGTTAATTAAAGAATAATAATAATAACTTATTTATTAATGCACTCTACTAAATTTAATTTGAACTCAAATGTGTTGATTATTTTTTGTTATAACGATATGAAGGGTAAATTGCATTGTTTAATTATTGTTCATTTTAAAATTTCATACAAGGAAAGAAAAAATTGGTTATAATTTAGAAAATTGCATGATGATGAATTCTGTGATGATTAATCACATCGGTGAAATATCACTATTTTATTTTATAGTTTTGCTTTTTGCTAAGAATTGTTTGAGATTAGAAGATCAAGCTAAATGCATGTTTACATTCTATTACACTCACACATATTTATATTTAGAAATATGGAATTATTTTATTACTATTTAATTAAATTTTTGGATTTTTATCAGTAATCGGTCGTATTTTAAACAGAAACTTGTTTTTTTAAAAAGAAAAACTTTGTTAAGCGTTTTAGTGTTTAATTGTTTTGATATATATTAGGATAATCTTAACAGAGTAATACTTCTGCTTAAACAAAACTTGATACAATGTACAAGAGAAATACATTTATACAATATATGCTTTCTAGGTAGTTATTTTTTAAAAATGAAGTGCTGAAGTAAGAGATAAAGAAGTATCTAGCCTTATCAGATCTTCAAACCAATATCAGAATTTATTCCACCTTTACTATACCTTAAAGCAGCAGTTCACAACCTTTTTTGGTTATGTGGACCACCTGTGGTTCAAAAAATATTTTGAGCACCACTAACTATACATATATATTATATTTATGTATATGTCATTATTTGGTAATTGTATGCAATGTATGCATTTATATGTCATATTAATATCTACGTATATGTTAGTAATTAGTAATACACTAAACCACAGCCCACAAGTGGGCGTCAGCGCATTGAGGTTGGAATTTCCGCCTTAAAGGTTACCTTTAGTTTATTCTTTCTATTTAATCTAACTTGTTTTAGTTCTATTATTTTTGGGTGCATTTAAGTATTTTCAAATTATTTCTCTTTCCTTTTGTGAATTACATACTTCAGCAATTGATTACATTATGTTAACAAATTTTTCTCATAACTTGCTGTCACTGTGCTGATAAATTCAAAATGATGTGTCAGAAAAGCTGTTTTATGGTTTAAAAAAAAAAAAAAAAATAGAAAGTGAGATCTATATCACACACACATACAAATATTGTCATCAAAATAATATTATGTCAGTCAAAAATGTTATTTGTTTGAAGTTTTTTGCACCATCTTTTATGTGTGTTTGTGTGTGACAAATTACTACAGAATAAATTTTTTTATACAAATACAATTTTATGTGAAAATCAATCTCTAATTAGACTATCTCTAATTATCTGATGTTTGAAATTCCAATTCTTTAGAGGCTTATTGATTTTATTAAATGATATTTTGATTATTAAATTTCAATGCTACAATTTAAGTTTATGGAAAAATATTCAATGAATTTATTCTTTCTTTTAAACTAAATCATCATGTGATGCTAAAAATTATTAGTCTCTTTAAAATATGAATATACATTAACACCAAAATGTCAAATTCCTCAACACTATAACATTTTACCTTACAGTTAATGAGCATTTATGAGCAACATGTGTACTGATTGTATAGTTGTTCCCTGTTATCTGCAAGCATATATGTAACAAAACTTTCTTTATTGTAAATTCTATTAACCTCGTTTAAAACATTTGCTACCATCTATTTCTACAAGTTTACATACATATGGTAGCATATCTGTCAAATCGGATTAATAGAATCTTCTTTTGGATGTCTTCTCTTTGGATGTTTAATTTACATGCCTGGTCTGTTTCAAGGTCCTTTACCAACCAATAGATTCATAGATTTATTAAAATGTCGATGGTAAGCATATAAGCTATGGTAAGCAAATCTGTAAATCTTATTAAACCTGGTACTTCTTAATAACTTCAGAAATTACAAATACCATTAAACATTTTGATGGCTTAACATTATTAACTACCAATGAATCTTCATTATTATTTTGAGATAGTAATATGAGAACAGCAACCGTCCATAAAGGAGGTTGGTGTAAATCTAACCAATTTTTTTAACGAAACAAACATCTAGATGTTTAAATCTCTTATTACAAACCATAACAAAGTGCATTGATTTGTTATTTAATCAATAATTTGTCAAATTAATTTTTCTAATAAAGTAAGTGAATTTTTTTAGCAATCATTCTCAGTCCCCTAAATACTTTAATATACCAGTACTAGAAGACAAATGAAAAATTATAGATTATATGTATGAACATATTAAAATAAAATGGATGGTTATTTTTCAACAAATTTAGGATCCAGGCCGGATTATTAAACAGAAAATTGCCTATGGGCCCTCAACTTTAAGGGACCCCAAGGTCTAGAGGTTTTAAAAATTTCTTTTAATTTTTGCAGTACTTTTAGAATAATTTAATTTTTTTTTATTTAATTTACAAAGGCCATGCACTCGAACTCATTCAAATTAAAATCAAGTTGGGTTTAAATTTTAGTTCCTTATTCTAACAGCAGTGCTAATTAATTACATACATTCTTCCTTTTTTATATTATGTTGTATGTTTTTTATATTTTGTTGTTTTAAAAAAATTATGTTGCATTCTTATTTTAAAAAGTTCAATTCTCTATTTAAATAGTATTTAGATTTTGTTTAAATAAAATTTTGCCATTTTTTTATTATTTTGTACAAAAATACTTTTAAATTTTAATTTTGCATTTTTTTTATACTCGATATATTGAAATCAAATCTCTTAAAAGTGATCTATAATTTAATGGTTTACTATTTAATTTGCCAAACTTTGCTATTTAAAACTGCTTATACAGATATGAAATTTAAATCCAGGTTTTGGAAGCCATGGAGAGCAGGGGGGGGGGGGAAGAGATTTACATTGCCTAAGGGCTCCTAGAGGGCTTAACCCGGCCCTGTTTTGGATGATATTTTTCATTCTGTAAGTTTTCTATTAAAATGTCAGCTTTCTCACATATGATCTTAAGTGAAATCTGAATAATCTTATTTATTTATTGTAAATTAAAGGCAAACAGTTGTAAGGCAACATGGAAAAGTCTTGTTTTTCAGTATTGACAAGTTTTGCAAGTTTTTGATTCCGAATATAGTAACAGGCTATTACTATGAAGTTATGCCTAACATGGCGGAGGCTTCCGGTTTTGTTTGGTAACAGACATTGTCATCGACAAAAAAAAAGGACCCCTTTTTTCCGCCCTAGCGTTTTATATATATAGGTTAAAGGCAAACAGATGTAAAGCAACATGGAAAAGTCTCTTGCTTTTCAGTATTGACAAAGGGTAGGTATAAATTAAAGAAATTGATATTACTCATAGTAAATTCTCTTATAAGATAAAGACTGGATATTGATAATAGGATTTAATGAAAGTGCCATTTTGAGAAACAAGACACATTTGTGTTGTTATTAAGTGCAAATGATTTTTTTTATGTTTGCATTGATAAAAAACAGATGTTCTTTCTTTACAACATGTAACATTTGCGAGTATAATTGAACAGATTCATTCTCATGTAATTGTGTTTTTTGTCTTCTCTTTTGCATAACACTTTTTTAAGACTAAAGAACACAGTCTCTTGTGAGGTTTTGTCCAGCTTGTCATAATCACTATAACCGTTAAATAGCTTTAAAAAGGGAGGGGGTTGTATGTCAGGATTACCACACTTTTCGAATATTCGCTTAAAAGAAATTCCATTTCTGATACCGTACTTTATTTTTAAATATGGTCAATTTTTTTTTTACGTTTCGACAGTAAGATCACTTGATTTATCGATTGCTATGGATGTTGCCAAATCGTATAGCTAAGTAACTCGTTTTTGGGAGCCATGCAAGAGAAATATTTATATAGATAACACTTCTTAGTGTTCATTCAATATTTGATGTCAGAGTGGTATCTGGAATATTGCTAGATTTAGTGACCTTTCTAAAGGATACATACAGTTGCCCATGGTGTAAAAAGAGCATTTTGGGGAGTGGAATTTATCTCTTTGAACCTTCTCCCCCCCCCCACTTCTGAGAGTTATAGGTATGCATTGCGTAAGGCTCCAATATTTCTGCCAACCCTTCCGCC
>BGPR01023455.1:0-24207 GCA_013235015.1 Araneus ventricosus | reverse complement strand
TTTATGGGGACGCGGTGGCTTAGTGGTAAGGTGCCGAAGTCTTCCAGTTGATGGAACTAACGCAGGAAAAAGCAACTCTCAACATGGAACTATGATCTTATCTCTCTTCTTTCTTTTATGGGGACGCGGTGGCTTAGTGGTAAGGTGCCGAAGTCTTCCAGATGCGAAACCTGAATCCACTGAAAATTCGCCATGTATGTTGGCCATTTGCACGCTAAATCATACGAAGAGGGTAAAATGTTCTGCCACTAGTGTGGCGCGCAACCTGAGACAGGGAGTGCCTGCTCAGGTGTCGTTCTCGTCATCTGACCGCCACTCAAAATTACAAGGTGCATCCCAAAATAGCCCTCGTGTTGCTTCAAAACAAAACCGGACATTACTATAACTAAAAGCTTTTATGCGAATTATTTATATAAATATTTTTCTTCATCAGTATTAACGCAATTACAGGTCTGCTTATATCAAAATTGCAATTAAATGTTTGGTTTTATCAGTACAGCAGAAGCCCGGGAATCCACACTAATTGGGGCTGACCCTTGTTCGGATTCCGGAGAATTCGGATTATCTGAGAAATTCGGTAAAATACTCTTGATATACCGAATGTAGTAGAGTATTGACTCTGGGTGCTCTGTGAATGAGCACAAAAAGAGCACGCGGCGATTTGCACAGTACAGTGGCAAACAAGTTGAGGCTAAAATGAATATATCTGTGTTGGTTTCTACTAGTTAAGGCAGGATTCGGGTCTGGGGGGAGCGAGATCATAAAAAATTTGTATCGTAGTGACGAATGTCAAACCTCATGGCTTATGTAAACCAAAACACTTTAACTTTACAGACTTTCCTCACCTGACAATAAGAATCATCAAGAACACTACAATGCTTCCGATAATTAAATAAAAATACAATGAAATAACTAGCCAAAAAATGTTTTCAACCGCGTCAACGCTACAAGTACAAGTGGAATGACTAGAAAAGTAGGAACATTTTCGAGCCTGTCAAGCCAGAAAGCAATGTTGTCACGATTTTATTATTTTTTTTAAAATGAAAGTGGAGTGGTTTTAAATAAAATCAAGAATTTTGGTTTAGCTCTGGGGGGGGGGGGCTATCCGCCTGCAGCCCCCCCCTGGATTCGCGACTGTGTTAAGGTGCTGTATTCATTCTTAAATACCAATTCAAATTTTTTCTTAAGTTAGGAATAAACATTAGCTTTGTTTCTGATTCGTCATTTTTATTTTTCCTTCATTTTCAACAAACGCTTTTCAGAAAATTAAGAAATGTTCGGATTATCCAAAATTTCGGATTCCTGGAGTTCTTCTGTATTATAAAAATTGCAATTAAATGTTTTGCCTTTACCAAAATGCTTCAAATATTTTAATTGAGTCAAACTCGCCACTGACTCAACAAAACATTAAATTTAAGATAAGATTTACAATCTCGTTGGAGAAGTATAGTCCATCAAAAAAGTATCCGAAAATCTTCTATTTTTCGTAATCTATAAAAGTTAAATTCAAGGAAAACATATCATTCAATTTAGAAGGATGCCCTCTTTAAACATATGTGAAATGAATTTGCACAAGGGGCCATTTACATATTTATAGTTGCATCATCTTCAAATTTTCCAATGGCAACCCCCAAGTTTTCACATTTTAAAAGATTCTACATATTAAAAAATCCCCCAGATACAAAATTTGAGGTCAGGCGGTTCAAATAATGGGAGATATACAAGAAAATTGATAAGGGACTGTTTCAATATATGCAAACGTAGAAAATAGGTCACTTTATTAAATTTTTTTAACATTCAACTTTTCATTTCAACCGTTAATATGGTAGTTTTTCTCTAAGAATATTTCGTATTTTTCAAAAATTAACTATTAAGGGCAATGAAGCAATGCTAAATAAGAATTTGAAATGCATTATGTTATTTGCATGTTTATTAACAGAAAAATAACAGTTAAACAATGAAAAAAATTACATACATAATATTTTAAACATTATATTCTATTTACATATTTTATATATAAAATAAAACAGTTAAGCAATGAAAACTTTTAGATAAATATACCTATTAACCATTATTTACAATTTAGTAAGAAGTATAACCACCATTTCTGTCAATGATCTGTTGCTTGAGATATGGCAAGGAATCTATGAGACTGCTAACAAGATCTCAATCTCTTATCAAGTTCCTCTTTTTTATTTTCTTTCTTATTCACAATGAAACCTTGTATACACTGATTTCAAGTTGGCGATCTGCTTGTCTGTACGAAAAACCAGACTGATAAAAAGAACGATTAATTGACCTTTAGTTATATAGTCTAATTCTCTAGGCATAGTTGTAAAATAATAAAAAATATTCTGAATAATTTCAGCAATAATTTATTTATTGCTTTATTTAATATCAAATTTGATATTAAATTAAGCAAGCTTAAACTGGAGCAGCTGCAAAATGAAGACTGATGCTTGTTTTTCAAAACATTCTTTTATAAGTGAAAAAAAAAAAAAAAAAAAAAGATAGCGTCATGCTGCTTGCTGAAAGATACCAAACGATTTTACACCAAAAAATGTTTCCATCAAATGATATTTAAAACAATCATTTTATCGAAACATTTTTAATGTTTTGCTTCATTTTTAAAACTGATACTTTAGCAAAGCCTAATGACAATGCATTATCCACACATAAGGAACTGTCATTTTATTTCATAGAATAATGTTTTATTGATTCGTATATTTAATATTATATATATTCATACTTTACGCAGAATTTAATTTCTTTGCATTTTAACGTAGGACTACGTTACTCCCATTGGGGTCTCAGCAGAAATTTGATTCGCACGCCAAAACGCCATGAAGAAACGTTCTATGGGAGATCCTCTCGGTAACTACATATGTTAAAAACATAGCTAATGTCTTATTTTAGAGATAAAGGGTAACAACAGAAGTTACAAAAAAAAAATTGAAAATCGGAATCGTAGTTCAGCGACTACCGAGTCGAAAAGTTGGGCAAAAATACGCATGAATTAGTGACGCCATACGCATGAGGTGAGCGCGCACAATTGGCTGACGCTATCGTTTGCCACGTTTTCACGAGCGAGATTTAGTGATCGAGTTGAAAATTTTGTTTCAACAAATTTAATACAATAATGGCACCAAATGTAAATTTACAAAGAAGGAAACGCCAACGAGATGCCAAACTAGAAAAATAATTGTTAAACCAGAAACAACAAAAGAAACAGCACGAAAAGGAACAAAAGAAGCACCAAGATCATCCGAGAAGCTTCGAGAAACAAAAGAGTCACGCGAGTCAAGTAGTCCTACGCCTTTAACATAAACGGCTGTTTGAAAAAGACAGCCTCCCGTCATTTTTACTTTCTCGTATACAAAGAGAAAATATTGTAATGGTCAAAAAATTCGAACTCGAGATTTTGACGAATCTCCACGTTTTAGACCTCCCCGAGTCCGAAAAACACAATTTGGGAATTATGTCTGTCTCTGAACACGATAACTCGAAAACTATTAGAGCTACGCGGATGAAATTCGGTATGTGAGCTTGACACATAATTTGTAGGTTGGAATCAAATTTTGGGCAAAATCCGTCTACGGGAAGTCTGTCTGTCCACGTTCATGTCAACACTATAACTCAAAAACTTGAATATCTACTTGGAAAAAATTTGGTACACAGTTTTATCATCAGGAATGTAGGTCCGTATAAAACTTTGGGCCAAATCCGTCAAAGGGTTGACTCTCTGTCGGTATGTATATTCGCATACTTTTCAAAGCAGTAACTTCTAAACAAAATTACTTAGATAAATGAAATTTTGTATGTGGCCTTCTAACTTTAATTGTAGATTTGTCTAATTTTTGTATCAATCGGTTTAAAAAAAGGCGTTCAAATTGCAATTGCAATTGCGTCGGTTGTTCACAGTACGATTTCCTTTCGCCTTAGCGCGGTTAGGAAATAGTAGCGAGTGGCAAACGGACGCTTCGGAAATTATAGCAACCCCCCTAAATTGAAACTTCGTTCCGACATTTTCCAGATGGACGACCTTGATTAACCAGAGGTGTGGTGAAATTTTGTGTGATATCTATATTAAAATTTCGTACTTAAAAACGTTAAATAAAATCTTATTAGTTGTGGTACCCCTCAGCACGCAAAAAATTGCGAACATTCGCAATTTTTTTGTGCGCGGAATGCGTGTCCATGACACTTTTTTTGCAAAATATAAAGTTTTTGGGAATACATAAATTTTATATGTTTCATTGTAAATCACCATTCATAATTTTTTTCTCTCAAAATACTCAGGCGTTGGGTAAATATCCGTGTATATACTCTAAAAATATTTACCTAACCACTGGGTATTTACACACACCACATTACTGGGCATATGCGAGGACCACTCCCTTGTTTTTTTTTATCAATTAAAGATCTAGCAAAACACTTCAACAACCCCCAAGCGGCTTCAATTTTTTTTCTTTCAGTCGAAACTGCACATGAACTGAAAGCGGAGTAGTATCTGTTACATGTATAGGTTTTTCCTTTCGTTTTCTCATCACCTTTACATTCATTTTAAAGAAAAAAATCTTAACCTATAGTAACATTGGAACACATGCTTTGTTTTACGTTTCATTTCATAGAATGATTTCCTTGCCAGCGAATCCTTCTGTAAGGTTGAGATGCCCCCACCCCCAAAGCGGAAAATCATGTTGTTCTGTGTTCTGAAAGCTTTTGGTTATTGCCACATACCTTGAAAAGCAGTTGCCGGAAACGGTTAAAATTTGGGACAGTGATGTTTTAGGTCATACTCTTTCGATTGGCATCAACTTTTTTGTTTTTACTAAAAACTTTCTAATTTGTGAGTTTAAAAATAAACAAAAATTATAAAATATAAACTTAATTTTAAAAAAATGCGTAACTTCTGTCATGCTTATTAAATATTTTAGTATAAAAAATAATTATTGCTGGAGATTCATCATATCTTGAAATATACTGAGAAAACGGGAACGGTCATTTAACATTAGGAATTCCAAATTTCAATGATTCATAACTCGTTAACTGATTACTCAAAATTACAAAATGTTAAATCCTTTCGAGCTAATTTAATCTGGAAAATCTAAATGTGCATTCAAAATTGACTTTGAAAAAATTGAGTTTGTGTAAATCTAGATATGAAGCCAACACCTTGGATATAAAAATATTCTATGCACTTTTAGAGGACGCATTTCTACGGCGACAGACACCTACAGTTTTATTGTGCGACAATTAGTTTCGGAAACTTTTTTGATGGATTGTACTAATGTTGAAAAATTTATTGAATATATAAATTCAGACCTTTGCTTTTCCGTTATGTATATGTTAACTGTTGTCACAACTGTGCATGTGCTTAATATTTGAATTTAAGTAGCACGAACTAAATTAATCAATTTTCCTTTTTTGTAGCTGCGCCTATTTTGATTTTGCTGTTAAATAAATTATTTCAAATACTTCAAATCTCTACTTCTGCATGATGAAATTAATAATCTCAAGTAAATTGGCTCTTTATTTTTCAGTTAGGGTGGCCACATTTTGAAGTGGGAAATTGCTGAATGAGTTTGTATATTCCAGAAAGGCTTCTAGCATAACTGTCTGAGAAAGTTCAGGACAATACACCAGTATTAAATGCCTTGGTCCCTAAGCATTCTTTTGCAACTCCTAAAAGTAGAGGAATCTTACCGATGAGATGATCTCGGCGAGGGACTCGTAGTTGGCAGCCGCAATGGCCACGTAGTTCTGCTGCAGGTCCAACCAGGGACGGTCAAAGAAAGTCTGTAGGAACGAAAATGAAGTAAATTTACAGTGGAGAACATCAAAGCGTCATGTGTTTAGCAATAAGAAAAATGAAGGGGAACTAAAAATGCAAGATTCACAAACCAAAAAACACTAAAACATTAAAAGAGTATATGTTCTCGTATGAGCTATACCAGATTAGAAATGGAGGGTTCAAAGTTACAGTGAACCAAGTTCATGTTTTGCCCATTTTGCACTAACACTGCTATGATAGTGTATAGGGCGATTTTTTAAAACTGACACTTACTCAGAACCATCTGTAATTGAAATGTCACCAAATTTGGTAGGGAGACTAATGAATACTTGGGAAAAAAGATTCCATGGGGGAAAAAAATTAGTTCAAAAAATCGGCAATAGGCGAAAATTTGGCGCTACTGTAGTCTACATAACTGATAATTGGACAAATGCATAACAAAGAAGAAATTTCAGTCTAAAATCACTTTGATGTAGCAAATGAACTGTCCCAAAGGGTTACAGAGATGATATTTCAGTGCACCATGGCATCCCAAAGGGTTACAGAGATGATATTTCAGTGCACCATGGCACTTAATTCAATAAAAACATTTCTTTGGTGAGGGTATAGACCTCTTCCAATGTGACCACCCATTGCATCATATGCGCAACCTTCTTCATGTTCATTCCCCTGGGTTATAAATCCATGCGATTTTTTCCTTTGGGGTTATTTGAAGTCAAAGATCTATCTTTCTTGGTGGTATCGACCTGGACGATTTTAAAGGACAACATATCACGGGCTGTGCCACCTGGTGGCATGCTACGTTCAGTCGTCGAGAAAGTCATGTACAGGATGCAATGCGTGGTCCACGAGAAAGGTGGTCACATTGAAAGAGATCTATACCCTCGACAAGGAATTATGTTATTGAATAAAGTGTGTTGACTACAACAGCGCTAAATTTTTTCCTATCGGTAACTTTCGGAACTAATTTTTTTTCAATGACTCTTTTTTCCCCATGTCGTCATTAGTCCCCTTACCAAATTTGGCGACATTCCAGCGGATAGATCGAGCTACAGATGGCTCTGAGTATAAGTGCCAGTTAAAAAAAAATCACGAAGTAGATTTATTATATTTTCTGCGAATAAGGATTCAAATCCATAGTTCAAATTTTATCCACCAGATAGAAAGCACAGTTAGAAGTCCACTGTTATTTTAAATGCAGCTAATCAACTTTGAGATCGTTTTCTCAGAAGTGAATCTCATGGGCTTTGTTCACTTTCACTCTGAACCCTCCAAATGTAACAGAAAACGAAAATTAACCATTTTCCATTTAAAAGAACCAAATAAAATAACACAGGCCTGCAAAAAAATACTTTTTGAAAATTGTTTTAATTTTGATGACTGATTTTTATGTTATTTCTCGTGCTGATTCTAAAAATGAAATCCATTTATTTCTATTACATAAGGATTTTTTACAAAGCGATTGCATATTTTGAAGGAAACAGTTGAAATCTCGAAATTTTGATATTTCATTTAAATTTCATTAATTTATAACTTCATATATATTAAGATTTATATCCTAGTTCAAGTAATTGTTAAGTGTAGGTAGAAGGTTACAAGTCCTTATAGTAACGTTTTTTTTCTTTACCTCAAAAGTTCTTTTGTCACTTTTCCTCTTTTAAACTTTGCAGGGATTGTCTCTTTGTAGCATCCAGCAGTAATCGGCTAACATGCTGACATTCCATTTTCCTTGATATCATCTCTCCATTTCCTTTATATCTTGTGAAATGCTTCACCTTGTTACTCCCTAATTGCACCTAAATTTTCAGAAAAATAGTCCAGGTGCGAATCGAGAAAATGAACTTTTAAGATCATACTACAGCCTAAAATCTTGAAATTTTTTATCATCTCTTCTACAATAGATTTGTAGTTTGGGTCCTTTTTGTTTCCAAGAAAGCTAGTAATAACTAGTTTGAAAGATTCCCAGGCTTTTCTTTCGTCCGTTTACATTTTAATCTCAAAATTTTCATCTTTCATCATTTTCCTGATGTCTGGTCCTACAAACACACCTTCCTTTAGTTTTGTTTCGGATAAACCCGGGAACTGGTCACAAAGGTATGTGAAGCATTCACCTTCTTCTGGTAAAGCCTTGACAAATTGTTTCATAAGACCTAATTTTATGTGAAGCGATGGAAGTAACTCTTTTTTTGGCAAGCGGGAGAGGTATCCAGTTTCAACTGGTTTCCACTGTCTTTAATATTGTGTTTAATAGACAATTTATCAATTCAGAGGAATATTCTGGATTGAAACAGTTTCTTCTTTCTTGTTTGGTAGTTTAAACCACCAATTTACTATTTTAAGTCCATAAATATGTTTATCGGACTCATATAAATAATACTTTTTTGGTCCGAAATAGACTAAATTCGTAAAAAATAGATTGCGATTTGTGGTGAAACTGTACGTGATGAAATTTTTTCATCATTTTTCCAGTAATCAGCATCCAAAAAACTATAAAAAACACCACTTGCTTTACCGACAATTTTTTCATCGCAGACCTGTGTAATTTAATATAACGCCATACAAAATATAATACACATTTAATGATAAATCCAAAATATATGTATCTACTGTTAGCTATCAAATCACATTTTGTCAGACGCGCATACATCTTCCTCAGGAGTGGCGTTCGAGCCAGCCCGACAAGGGGGTGCGTAATGATAACTTTCTCAAATTTCTTATTTATTAGTTGAATAGCCCGTTGGGTGAACGGGGTACAAAAATTTGCCCCAACGTGGGGCACAGCATCCCTGACAGGGGGTCCTAGCGCCCTCGGACACCCCACTGGCGCCCCCTGATCTTTCTTAAAATAAAATAATATAAATATTCTCTCTCTTCCTGCAGTCTTATTATTATATATATGACCGTAGGGAAAATGAAATCGATGATAACAAGTTATTTTAACTAGGATAATTAAAAAAGAATATTATGATATTCGAGGTTGGTGATCAATATCCTTAAGGATAAATTGAAGAGCTTTATTTGTTTTAATCATGTAATGAGCAGTTATAATTGATAAATTGCAACGAAAATAAAATTAATATAATAGAACACTCGAAATTAAATTGAGGTAAAATCTTTGCCTATAAGCAGAAAGGCACAATGCAGCGTTTCTTGATAGAATACACGAAAATTCAAAATTAGAATCGTCATGATTAAAATATAAAGTAAGTATTAATAAACCTTATAAAACACAAAAAGCAAGTGACGTACAATTAGAATGAGTCAAATGGATAGTAAAGTGAGATCAATTGGATTCTTCTAGAGACCAGCTACGCCATTGCTCTAAGAACGGATTCAAAATTTTCTGAATAAAGGAATTATTATTTGTACGATTTCTTTGATGTGTGAATTTGTTTCAACGTCTGAAAATAGGAAGAAGAAAAAAAAAACATAAAGTAGTTTTGAAAGAGGAAGACTTTTGCCTTTTTCTTCGTCTCAATATTGATCTTGCTGTCAGATATCTGTTATGTTTTTCTTTTTTCCTTTTATCCTATTTTCAGAGGTTGGACAAAAATTCAGCACATAAAGGAAATAATTTTGACTAATGGTCATTCCTTTATTCAGAAAATTTTGTCCTGATTTAGAGCTACAATGGCGTGTGGTCTCTGAGGAAGAATCGCATTTTGCTCTTTTCCAATTTTCTTCCTATTTGCTCATTCAATTGTATTTTTCGTTCTAATTTGCTTTTTTGTGTTTTATATTAAGGTTTTATTAATGCTTACTTTTTATAATTTTTAACTTACATTTTAAAGTTCTAATTTTGTTCCTGTAATGAAAACAGATTCATCTTAGGTAGTACTTAACACTTAACACAGTAAAATTTCGATTAACCGACAGTTTCTGTCGTCCGCCATCTTAAAAAAAAATCTAATCCGTATTTCTTCACATAACTACTCTTATACTGAAGTTTATATTGTTCATTTTATAAAATTAAATACAATATGAATGCATTATTCACTTTTAAAGGATTTTATTTTAATTTTCGTCCCAAGCCCGCAGTGAAATCACGTTTCACTATGTATTAAGAGATTTCTGTCATCCGTCCATTCGGTTGTCTGTCACAGCCCTGGTCCGGACGGTGACGGTCAATCGAAGTTTTACTATATTTAATAGAGAAAATCTCTTCCAGTATTATAAAATAGATAGCAATGGTTCATTAATTAGAATAAGTATATTAAATTATAAAATGGAATATAAGATTTGAACCTAACAGATCAAAAACTAAATTTTTTTAAACTGTGCAGCAATACAATTAAGTATAAAGTATCCAACGTTCTGATTGAGAAAATGAACAATTCAAAATTTAAGTTTTGTCGAAAAAGGTATTTTCTTCCCCTCATTTAGAGGCTTACAATACTATGAATTTCTATAATGATGGCAACTCAAAATTGCTTTTATCTATATATTTAAAATAATTTGGTAAAAAAACATTTACCGAGTCCGCCAGCCTCAACCACTCGACCGATTTCGACAATTTTTTTTTCATTTGAAAGGTTATGGCGTCTAGATATGTCATCAAGGGTCACCTGCCCCCATCACCCCTCCATTCTCGAACGAAAATGAAATAAATCTTTCCCACTGTACATTCTCTATGGGGGAAAACCTTTGGACAGTTCGCCAGGAACAACCACCAGACGGATTTCGACAATTTTTTTCATTTGAAAAGTTATGATGTTTAGATATGTCATCAAGTGTCGCTTGATCGCCCCCCCCCCCCATTTCAGAACGAAAGCGAAAAAACATTTCTCCACCATACATTCTCCATATATTTGGTGATTGGGACTGGCGAACTGCTTGAAGGTTTTACCATATTATTTTAAATATATAGATCCCAACAGTTCCATCACAATGGAGTGTCAAAAATATTGTAAAATACCAATTATATGTGATGGAAACTGTTTAGTTAGGGCAATTTCATTCTGTATTTATGCATCTGAAGAATTTCATGCCAAATTTCGTGAAAAAGTTATACGAAACATTACAATTAGATGAGGTTTATTGAAAGACTCACGATATCACGAAAGAATGACGATATCATTCTGTATGTATGGACCTGAAGAATTTCATGAAGAAGTTATACAAAACATTAAAACTCGATGAGGTTTATTGGAAGATTTTACAATTTTAAAGGAATCTGTTGTCTGCAAAGAATATGAAATCTATTTTGGTTTTATGGTCTGTTCTACTGATCTTCATGTAGTATTTAAAACTGAAAAAGTAGTGGCTGAGAGCCTCGAAGCAGCAGGTGGCAAGGACAATGCTGAGCAAAGTGGGTGCTGGCCGCGAACACGCCCGAAGGGCAGCGAGAGAGGCTAGTTTTATTTTATTATTAGAATTTTAGGTTGTTATTGTGAAATCCAGAAAATATTATCATTTCAACTTAATGAAAATTTTTTAATGACTAATAAATTTTGTTCCAAAAGTTAAGGTTCCATTAACATTTATTTTAAAATTTTATTTATATTCCATTTTACACATGAAACCGCGTAAAATATGCTGCTATGATTTTATAAAATATTTTTTTCAGTAATGCATAATACTCTCTTCCGAGATAATTTTCTATCAAAGAAACATTTGTTTAAAAAAAACACTTACATCCACTATTATTGCAGTTAACCTGTCTTCATCTTCAGCATTCTGTTTGAAGTTTAATACACTTCCTATCAATTTATTGACTTCATTGAGTGCTTTCATTTTTCCATTGAACGATGGAATTTGAAGTAGCCTATGACCAATATTTCAGAATGGAATATTATTCAGATAAAAAATATATGCTATTTAGATTCAAATACAAGAAAGCATGTATATATGTAAGTTCCTCGGAAAGTTATTATATTTATTAGAACAATGTACATGGGTTCTAAAAACAAGCAAAGCAATTGTTAAAAGGATAGTGTCACCTACCTAAGAATCATATTTAAATGAAATATTTCTAAGTTCTTAACTGTTATTTCTTGGTTGGGGACTTTAGTAGCCAAACATTTTAATTTTTCTACTATTCCACATAAAGCATCAATTTTTTTGTCATTTTCGGCTTCTTTGTTTAGTTCGTCATCCGTTAAGTTGTCCAAAAATGCTGGCACTATTTCAGCTAGTGGCATAAAATATTTCTGTACGGTACGAACGGTGAGAAAATCATAGCACATCTCAAACGGCCTGCAAGAAAAGAAAAAATATCATTTATTTGCATATTGAAAAAAAATAATTACAGTAGCACTAATTATAAGCAATAACTTTATAACTCAAATACCAACTAATGTGTGAAAGTAAATAAAGCTGAAATTATCATGGAAGATCTTTAACCACTTCTTGGTCGGATTTTGACGTAGACTTACGTCTCTCCACAGTGGTCTAATGGTATGTTGGGAAAGGAGAAAATCATGACACTTTTCGCGCCAAACTTAAACGCCTATAGCTCAGCAACCAAATAACATAGAGAGTTGTTTTTAGTTTCAATTAACAGAGAAAGGTTGACATTAAAGATTGCAAAAATAATTTTAGAATTTGGAATTAAGGTTTAGTCACAGTCGAGCTGCAAAGTTGGTGAAAACACGAAAAATTTTGATGACGTCACAGACACCGATGCGCGCGCACGCAGAATAAGACAATTAATTCATCGATCGCACGAAATATTACTCAAGAATTGTTGAATCACGTCGAATTTCGTGGTAAAGTTAAATGCTTATAGCTCCCGCAACCAAATAACATAGAGAGTTGGTTTTAGATTCATTTAACGGAGAAAGGTAGACATTGAATATTGCAAACATAATTTTAGAATTTGTAATTACGTCACAGTCTAGTTGCGAAGTTGGTGAAAATCACGAAGAATTTTACATAGATAGAGTCACATAGTCATACTAGACTAATACTCGCTATAGACTATAGAGTTAATAGTCACATAGAGCTACTTTAGTCACAGTTGATTAAGTAAGTAAGTCTACGCCCCTCAATCCCAGCGGACGTTTCGCAGAGACAGCCTCCCGTCGATTATTTTTTCAAATCTCCCACAAAATGATTATGTTTTCCATTCAAGGCGGGGAATCTCACTGCGAAAACACGAAGAAAGTAGGATTATTTGCGCCATCTCTTAGCAATATTCGGAAATAAAAAAAAAATAATAATCGCGGAATATACCGAGACGTGTAAGTAGCGACGAATTCACTTTCAACAATACAATTTTTCTCTTCGACGCATGACGTGCGAAGCCGACCAAGAGGGAGTTAAAAACAAATTACATATTGATTGACACTGAGATTTTCGTAAGATGAAGGCTACTAAGATTAAAGAATTATTTAAAGAAAATGGACCCAGTTTTTAGTATCTGTTCGTTGGAATGTTAAATTGCTACCTGCTTTACATGTGAGATATTTAAAGTGAAAGACTACCTATCATTGTTACATATAAAGACCAAATAAAATTGCTCGGACTACCAAAATTAGAAAATTTTTCAGGAAAGGTGTAAGTTATAGCTGTCTGGAATGTCCTGAAAGTTTAGAATTGTACGATAAAGCTCAAATTCTATGTTCTGATACAACTAGTTCCGACGCGATTACATTTTTAGAATATGAAAATAGAGATAACATATTTAACATTTCGGTATAACATGTATGAATTAGTGCTGAGAGGTGTTTTCGAAAATGAGTTTCCTCAAGTGACTAGTAGTCCAGATGTCGTTTTCTTTAAAAAATTTAGAGAAAAATTGAATAATTTGAAAAAAAGAAAATTATCTCGACGGGTCTAAGTACTTGAACGAAATATGTACCGCGAGCGAAATACTCAGTAATGTGAATTATCTTTCTAATGCACTAAACATGAAAAATTGAAGCACTATTATCGGGAGCTCATTCAATTATGTTTAGTTTTTATTCAAAGGAACTCAGACTCGACTATCAAAATCAGGCCACTGCGGGCTTTACATCATGCTCGATGAATGTAAAGGCCATTTACTCCTTTAAAACAAGGTTGGAGAGTTTAGCAACCGGAACTCCATTTACTAATTTAATGTTTTAAAAAGATTTTAAGAAATATGAAAACATAAATCAGTGCATTTCGTCAATTGCTTTGAAATCTTTTGTGGTATTTTAATGAAGAGTCAACCATTTTAGTAATTTTTGATAAAAATATTAATATTGTGTCCAAAAAGCGCATCATAGAGAATAAGAAACAGGAAAATCTTAATGCTAAACGAAAATTTATTATTCCTTCTAATGAAGTTCCCTTCTCCTAGGTGAAATTTTAATTTTAACACGATCTGTTTTAATTATTAAGAATACTTTTTATTAAAAATTATTCTTCGATTTTATAATGGCAGTAAATTTAGATATATCAAACATTAAGTTCATTGTTAATTTTTTTCAGAAAAAGCAACAGAAGATTTTTATATCTCAGAAAAGTTTAAATTAAATTAAAGAAATTGGATATTCGCATTAAAATATCTGAATTTCAGTTAAGATCTTTGGGATAAGTGGAGAGGATTGTAATAAATTACGACGGACCTCTTTTTTTTCTAAAACTATGATTTATTTTCTCCTCTGAATGGGGTTGATATGTTGTCCGCACATGGGCGAAGCTGTTTATATGTATGGAGGGTCCACAAACGCGATGCGCAGGTCTTTCCGCGCATTACGTCATACTGGGCCAGATTCCGAAACTTTTCGCTTTCCCACACAGTTTCGAATTAAAGAAATAAAATTATTCTATCTGTAAGAAACGGTGAAAATACCCGATTAATGGTTCGTTATTGTATCTTTATCATTTTACATAACAAGACTGGTTTTTATTGTTTATAAATTCCGCGTCATGAATTTTTATTTTAATGAAAATGAGACCTGGTTTTTCTCTTTTTGTCTACTTTACAGCATTTACAAATGATTTATTCACTTTTAAGGATATTAGTTGCATTTTTTTGCCGTCCAATAGAAATTTTCAATGAATGAAAATAAATAATATGATCTTTTGTGCTTATTTACCACTAGCAGTACGCGCACGGCGTTGCCCGTGGAATCAGGACTTCAACAAAATGGGGGAAAAAAACCCCGCCCAAAATGACACGAAAAAGTTTTGAAAACAAAATGAAAACATAAGATACATATTATTGATTTTCCCGCTATATTTTTTTCACGATAAACAATATTAAAAAATTGCAACGTGAAAATTATTATTCTGCAAGCAAAGTATGCGAGATGAATAAATACGTTAAGATACTGCCGAAAATAATCAAAGTTATTCAGTTGAAGGTCATGACGTATCCTGCGCGTCCGCCAATCAAAATTGCCAGCATCGTTCCGAAGAAGTGCCGCGTGAGGAACTCGATAGAGAAAAATAACTCTCAACGGCCCAGAAAAAAATTAATTTAAAAAAAACGGGAAAAGATATTTTAACCGTTCTTGTTTTAAATCCTACAGAACCGTTCTAGTTATAAGCTGAAAAAAAATTGAAAATAATAGTGTTATTAGAAAGTCGGATGCAACAAATTTAAAAACAAAACTAACATTTAGATGCCAAAACTGACTATTTTTTAAAAATTTCTCAAAATTCAGTAAATTACGTTAGAAGCTCAAAACTAACTTCATTAGAACGGAAATCGCGTGTTCTTTCCGATGGTGTATCTATTTTTATACGGAAATCGCGTGTTCTTTCCGATGGTGTATCTATTTTTATCGTACAGTTATCCGAAATCATGTTATTGAGAAATTAGTGCGAAAAATCAACCAAAACAACACAAAACATAAAATAAAAAAAATTCTAGATTAAATTTTAAAATTTCGGTTTCGAGGTGCATTCAGTCACCATTACGACTACCCGTGTGCCAAATTTCAAGGCTGTAAGTGCGATAGATTCGCAGACACACACACACACAAACATTGCCTTTTATAAGTATAGATGTCTAGTCTGGAGCAGAGGGGTTTTTTTTGTTTCTTTTTTCTCCTCACATTCTAAAATAAAAGGCGGAAAATTTAGTTTTATTATGAATATCTCTCGTTTGATTCAGTGCTGAGGAGGTTGCTTTAGATTGCTGAAGAATTTTTGAGTTTCCCTCCGGTTCGTAAACTTAAGATTAAAAAACGACTCTTTACGGAGCCAAATGTTCTAGTTTTACGGATAGATTTGAAAGCTAATACAATGCCTGGTTGTGTTATTGTCAGAAGTTCGATGCGTTCAAAAATTCGAAAGGCAAAAACATTTCTTTCCACTCTTTTCCGAAAGATCGTGATATTCGGAAAATTTGGATTTGTAGAGGCAAAAGAAAAGATATTCTTAATGATGAAAATGCTCGAATTTTCTTTCAGCGATTCAGCGAGAGTGATTATCATCGTGATTTAAAATTTAAACGCTTAGTTTTCCTGCAAATATATTAATAATAGTTCTGAAACCACAAAAGCTATTCCTACATTATTTTTGAAATCAAATGAAATGATTAATTAAAAATTTAATCAGTTAGAGAGGTACGTTCCAAACTAGAGTGAAAAACAATGTTCTAAAAAGTGCTTTGGACTGATTTCTGATCCGCTGTTAAAATGTTCACACAGCTACCTGAGTCAAGGATTGCTTTTAATTTTATTTTCTGACCATATGCATCTTCAATCAGTAATAGTAGCCCAGTGGTTGGGTCGTAAAAAAAAGGCCGAATTCGGAATTAATTAGGGGAAAGCTGGAAATTGTTTTAATCCCTTCAGTTTAGGTCTGGAATGAACACACTAAGTTTTCCCCCTCCGGCGAGGTGAGCGTTAGCAGTTGCGTGCAGATTTGTAGTCAGAAAATAGGACTTTTTTCAATAATCGAGCAATATATCAAAAATATCTCATACTATCAAAACAATTGTAGTACAAAAGTTGTAGAGCTTAAAATTCTGAATAAAATGAGTACCAATACTTATTATATTCAATCAAAATTAAGCTCACAACTGCGCTTCAAAGTACTGCCTAAATCGCTAATCAAGGAGGAGATAATTTTAGAAATTGACTTAGAGAAAGAATATTAAAAGTTGCAAGTGCAGGAAAGTGACAGTAAGCAAACCGACATTAATGATTTTGACTAACCTTAAACATCTAAAAATTGAAATAGATCTAAAACCTTTTTATCTATTTAATATCATTTCAATTATGCGTAATTAAATAATAAGTATTAAACTTATTATTATTAAACGTAATGAAAGTCGTCGTTTTTCATTACGCTCTCAGTCATTGCTGAAGCTTTCTTGTGATGTTTTCCTTTGTTAAATCATAATAATAGGGATTTTTTCCTTAAAAATATACTAAATAAAGCCTTGAAATAATTATAAAGGCATCATGATCAATTTTAAAATGTATATATAATAATTGGAGGTAGGGTGAACCTATAAATTGGTCCGTTCTCTCTTCAAGCGCTTGATTAGCGATTTAGGCGGTACTTTGAAGCGCAGTTGTGAGCTTAATTTTGATTGAATATAATAAGTGTTGGTACTCATTTTATTCAGAATTTTAAGCTCTACAACTTTTGTATTACAATTGTTTTGATAGTATGAGATGTTTTTGATATATTGCTCGATTATTGAAAAAAGTCCTATTTTCTGACTACAAATCTGCACGCAGCGGCTAACGCTCACCTCGTCGTAGGAGGAAAACTTAGTATGTTCATTCCAGACCTAAACTGAAGGGATTAAAACAATTTTAAGCTTTCCCCGAATTAATTCCGAATTCAACTACCCAACCACTGGGCTATATTGCAGTGCACAAAATGTTTGATGATATTTTCGTATTGCTAGTCAAGATCGCTCCAGCATTACTTCTGCCTTGGATTTTCACCGAAGTAAAAGCGCCAGATGCCTCAGTATTTATGTTAGGTCTGGTATCGCTTTACAAAGAAACGAAGTTCGCATTTGATTGCGTAATGTTACTTGGAGCAAAATTGCTTTGGTTTTTAGAATCTAAGCGTATTAAAGAGTTATGACCTGATTAGTTGATTTACACGGTGAGTTATGCATCTTCAAACAATTTTTACACAAATGATGTTTCTATGAGTACAATCCTTTTAGAAATACTCGATCTTTAAAAATTCGTAACATTTACGCAAAGGATGATCAATCTTACATATTTATACATTTTGTAATAACACGATTGCCTTTATTAGAGTTGACAAAGAAATTCTTTGATTTATATGCTGAGCCTTGAAATTTCTTTTTGAATTTATTATTAGATGGGGTGTTTAAGAGTTGATCAAGAACAGTGGCGAATACAGGATTCGGGTCTGGGGGGGGGGGGCGGAGGTCATAAAAATTTTGTATCGTAGTGACGAATGTCAAACCCCATGGCTTATATAAACCAAAACACTTTAACTTTACAGGCTTTCCTCTCCTGACAATAAGAACAATAAAGAACATTACAATACTTTCGATAATTTAATAAAAAATACAATGAAATAACTGCCGAAAAAATGTTTTCGACCGCGCCAACGCTACAAGTGCAAGTGGAATGACTACAAAAGTAGGAAAATTGTCGATCCTATCAAGTCAGAAAGCAATGTTGTCACGATTTTATTACTATTTTTTTAAAATGAAAATTAAGATCAAACAGTTGTAGTGATTTTAAATTAAATCAAGAATTTTGGTTTAGCTCTGGGGGGGGGGCTACAGCCCGATAGCCCCTCCCCTGGATTCGCCACTGATCAAGAACCATTACTCTTTACTCTCAAAACTTTAAGAGCTCATTTAACGAAGGAATTTCTTTAGTCTTTCTTGTATCTTTGTTAACCCGTAGCATACAAGCTGGGGCAAAATCTACCCCAGCTGCATTTTTTTGCATAAAAAAGGGGGTTGTTCTTAAATGACCGTTCTTGTACATATGGCACCTGTCAAGGTCATGGATAGATGGTCAAAAAGGAATTCTTTTGCGTTCAGAAAATCGGGTTTTATTACTGCATTAATGCCAGATGAGAGGAATTTTACCCCGCGGTCTCATTTCAGTCCAGCTTTGAGAAACGAAGTGGGGACGAAATGAGTGATTACGAACACGAATTTAGAAAAATTTACGAATTTTACGAAAGAATTTAGAGTTGGTGTGAAGAGATTAGACCGAGAACAAGAATACCTTCAACAAGAAAAAATTCCGAAAAGAGGAACTTTACGTTTCAATACGTGTCCCAGAAAGGAACATCAGTGTCCTGTACAGAGGGCATTAAACTAATCTGTAAAAAGTCATGTTATCATATTTTCTGAAATTTGTTCAGACGATAAGCAGATGGAATGACTAAAATGCGGCTAAGTTATATTTTTATAAAAAAACAATACATACATTTTGTAATAATTAATAGAATTATACTATTATTCTTGTAGTAATTTTAGACATCATTTACTCAATACAAAGAATATCAAGTATTTCTAAATTTTGATACGCTGTGTAATTTAAAAAAATCAGTTGAAAATTTTTTATTTATTTATCGCAAAATTCGCCAGTTGAAACTTTTATGTATGCATTTTTCAGTAAAAATACATGTTCAACTAAAAGTCGATTTTTTGGCAATAAATATCAAAAAGTATCGCGTATAATTGTTTTTAACTCTTCAGATTACTTTATAATTTAATATAAAAGCTTTATTTTAGTCTAGTCTTATTATGCAACGAACAAGAATGGGGTAAAATTTTTCCCGCGTGTGTACTAACGTAGTGAAAAAGGAGCGCGTGTGCTGACGGGTTAAGCCTTTCTAATATTATGTTAACCAAAATAGCATTTGTCAAGTTATTACAGTCTAAACTTAATTAAACTTTTTAATGCTCTCCTGCTTTTGTTTATAATGACTGTAATATTTCTTAAGCCTTTAGAAGATTCAAAATTTAATTTTTCAATTTTTAGCATATTTTGGATATTATTTTCTCCGCTAAATGGGAGTGTATAAGTTGTCCGCACATGGGCGAAGCTACTTACACGATCAGTATTTCGTTGATACTGAAAGGTTTTTACATTGGGCCACTTGAGGGCGCTATAATTGGCAGGTGTGGCATCATGCTTACGTAACAATAAGGATGGTTCTTATTTATAATCATAAGAAACCATAGAGAACATTCCGGAAATCAGAATCTCAAAGTTGTTAAGGATACAGCCAACACGCTAAATTCAATTGAGCGATTTCTGGACTCCAAAAGGGAGCGAACGTAAAAATTCGCCTTTTCGATCTTTTAGTACCGAAAAACGCTCTTTAAAACACTTTCATAGCCAAGAACCTGTTTCGACTGCTTACCCACCAGAAACTGATAACAGAATCTGAATACGCTGATTCTTTTCGGAGCGTTTTATAATTACGGCTTTGCTCACTAGGGATATTCGAAAAATCATTGGTTAAAAATCATCACGTGACGATTTAGTTTTTTTCCTTATCTGTGTTTACACAAGTTGGGTGCCATTTTTTTATTTTAGGAAGCGCTATCAAAATGAATTGAAGTTAAGAAGATTTGCTCTACGGTGAGTTCCATTTTCAAATTCACTTTATCGTATTTCAAAATCAGTATTAAGTATTTTTTATACGATTGATATTATATTTATGCACATTCTGCAAAATCTTTGTTAAATGACCTGCCATTCTGAACATATCCATGACGTATGTTATAATTGAATGCAAATTTGAAAATTCCTGAGACATTAAAAATAATAAGAGATATCTTCATTCTGAATATATTGTTTTATGACACAATTTTTAGAAAATTATATATCATTAAAGATTATCCATTAGGAAGTGCAGGAAGAAATTTAAAATAATGAAAATTAATTTCATCCACTATCATATTAATCACACTTATTTTTATTTTTAATTTATGGTGTATGTAAATTTGGTATCAGCTGTGAATGCATGTGTTAATGTTCAGGTTGATTGTAGCAGTAATAGATAAAAGAATTTTAAAGCAAAAACTTGTGTCCCCCAATTAAAAAAAAAACTGATAGTGAAATGAAATTTATAGTGTTTATTAATTTTTCATTATTTTAGTATTTTGGACATAGTTTAATAATTAGAAAGTATCTACAGTTTCCATAAATATTTTTTTGATTTATGTGTTTATTTTATTTGGATAAAATGTGTACTCCTCATAATAACTTCCATTAATAAGTTTTTGAAGTACAACTTAGAGAGAAAAAAAAAATTGCAAAATTTAATTTGCCTGTCCACAAAATGCTTGTGTTTGTCAGACTATTCTAATTAAAATTTAGTTATTTAAATTATATCTAATACATATAATATAATTAACATTATATCTATGCACATTCTGCAAAAACTTTGTTAAATGAGGTAATTCCCCTTTTTGGCTCGACTGAAAATAATGAAAATTATCTTTATCGAATATATTAATCACATTTATTTTTATTTATATCGCTTATATATTATATTTTTATGTATACATTCTTAGAATGTTAATGAGAATTTCTTAATCAATCTGGATTTCTTCTTATAAATTTACTTTCCATTGAGATTATTTAAATTCTATGTTTTGTCTCCTATTAATATACAAGTTACCTAACTGATCAAGCCATTTACAAGCATAAAACTAGTTTTTATTTTTATTAATTGTGCACTGGGATGAGTGTTTTTAGTTTAATTGATCCACTATTAGAATATTTGGGGGAGAGGGGGTGCAGTAGATTATTTTGGGTACAATTAGCTTTTTCCATTTCTCTCGCATCTTCATACTTCCCTATAAGCTTCCCTCTACATGTTGAACTCAGTGCTGTAGGGTAAATATCTTTTAAGAAATGATATTTTTTTAAAATTTTTGATTTTAGGTTATGCTATTTAATCGACACTGACATCTATAAAATGCCTTGGTATACTTGCTTCAAATGCTACAAAGTTGTTGCAGATAGATTCTCTGAAAAAATAGATGGTATGACTGAATAAACAAAATTGATTTTTTTTCATTGCAGAATAGTAATGAATTTTCTTTAGAAAGTTATACAATACATAACTTCTTTACTAAATATCATGGTTTTTCCTTAGAAATATAACTGTGTTTATGTCAACTAATTAAAAATTATCATATGTTTAGGAAAATCCATCTATTTAATATAGCTGCAAATGCTTTGCAACTTATACTAAAAAAATTACACACAATTTTTTATGAATAATTTTATTTCTCTCGTTCATAAAGAGTTAACTTTTGCTTTAGTTTAAAATTTTGCATGCCATTGCTTGGTTACTAACTAAAGGATCTTACTGTAACTTTTATATAACAGTTATTTTTAATTACATTTGGAAGGTTACTAATTGAGGTCATACTTCATGGTTTAATTGCTATGCCTCTGTTTTTGTCTAAGGTTTACAGACAAATTTATTAAAAGCTCTATTTATAGGGGATATTACTGTTTGTAGTGGACTTGAAAATATTTGTTTAGATTTTTTTTAATATTTTTTTTAGAAAATTGATTGCTAATGCTTGCAGAGTTGTTCCCAGTAACTGGCCCAAGAAAGAAAAAGGTACATTTTTGTTATTCTATCTTAATTCTAAGAGATTTTATAGAATTTTAAACACACACACTTCCAGAATAATCAAAATAATTTTAAAACTCAATAATCATTGTTGCATTGAGGCTGTACTTACACGACAGCAAAACATTGCGAGCTGTTCCCCAATGTCTGCTTTCCATTTACTATAGTTGTATGCATCATACAGTTGTACCAAACAAAAGTCACAAGAAAACGTTTTCTAGAGGTCCCGAGATATACTTCAAAACAAAAAGCTAAATATTATATAAAAATTTGCAGATATGTGTGGGAAACAAATGGATGTGTGTCTCATCTTAAAAATGACAACTATCAATAGAATGGTGTGGGGAGTATGTGTCAAGACCTAATTCCATAATTTGTTCAAAAAGTTTATTCAAAACCTTTTTTTACTGTTCTGTATGTAAGAATAATTAAACCATTAGTTTGTAAAAGACATTTACAGAACATTTTTAACTAAATGCTTATATGGAAACCAGTGGCGAATCCAGGATTAGGGTCGGGAGGGAGGGAAGATGAGGTATAAAAAGTTTTGTATCGTCGTGACGAATGTCAAATCTTATGGCTTATGTAAACCAAAACACTAACTTTACAGACTTTACTCACCTAACAATAAGAATCTTAAAGAACACGACAATACTTTCGATAATTTAACAAAAAACACAATGAAATAAACTAGAAAAAACATTCTTTGACTATGTCAATGCTGCAAATATGAGTGGAATGACTACAAAAGTGAGAACTTTCAAGCCTGTCAAAAACCAGGAAGAAATTTTTTCACTTTCTTTAAAGGGAGATTAAGAAAAAACAGCTGTAGTGATTTTAGATAAAATAAAGAATTCTGGTCTAGCTCTGAGGGGGGGACCTGCAGCCTGATAGCCACCCCCCTGGATTTGCCACTGATGGAAACAAAAACCAATTGTTTAAAAAAAATCTGTTCGAGCTATGTCTTTCACTATGTTGCAGAAAAATTTTCTCTAATTAAATAATTTATTTTGCAGGTTTCGGGAGATTAAAGGCTTCATTAGGCAATCAAGGAATAGCAAAAAGAAATTTACACAGGAAATGGCTATCTTTCATAATATATTTGATTACCAAGTGAGATTTTTTTGGGCGGGGAGTAACTTTTATGTGTTTACTTGTGATTTTAGAAGTCAGTTTTTTTTATGTGTGTAATGTATTTCAATAAATGTAGACACTTTGTTAATTTTATGTATAAAATTTACAGATAAATATGTGTAATATTTTTATAAATGTCAAAAATTTTGCTTGGGGTGTGTGATCAAGAGAGTTTTAAGTAACATCTTTTTTACTTATTTATGTTTTACCTTTATTTAAAACTGCCTTTACACCGATAACATTTATACACTCTAGTTGGTTACATTTTGCTTCCATGTAAATATAGTATAATTTTAAATTTAAAATTGTAACACATTTCAGTATATTCTTTCTCTTCAAATTTATTTTAAGCTTTTAATCCATGTGCAGTTCTGATTTCTAAATTGGGTACTCATTATAATGAGTTTTTATTCTGTAATTTATCATCAGTTCGATTCTTTTTCAGTAAGCATTTTTCATCTTGGTTGTTATTGTAAGAATTACAATACAGTGAATTTATGTAAAAATGTATTTTTATGTTGTAATAAAAGTATAAAAATACTGTGTTGCTGTTATTTGTTACTTGAGTTATTATCTATAAATTAGTATCTTATGTGCAGTATTATTTGTAATAATAAATGGAATAAAAAAAACTTATATTTATATTTATGCTCCAACATCTTATTCTGGTACTCATGAAAAGAGCACTAATTAGTTATTGAAGTTTTGAGCAAAGATCATTATAACCTTTACTGTTAATATAACTTAACTTGAATTGCAAAGAGTAGTTTTAATGTTTCTTAGAATTCCTATGC